>PVIJ01001904.1:0-64096 GCA_004024925.1 Scalopus aquaticus
TGGATTACATTGATTGATTTTCGGATGTTGAACCATCCTTGTGCCCCTGGGATAAATCCCACTTGGTCGTGGTGTATTATTTTATGGATGCATTGTTGGATCCTATTGGCCAAGATTTTATTAAATATTTTTGCATCAGTATTCATTAGGGAGATTGGTCTGTAATTTTCTTTTTTTGTGTTGTCTTTGTCTGGTTTTAGTATTAGAGTATGTAGCAAATATTACTCTAATACCAAAACCAGACACTTGAAAGTCTTAAGATAGGTGTAAGGAAGGATATAGAAGACTCATCTTTCATCAGCATCTTCAAGAGTTTTTTCCTGATTGCAACAATAGCATTGATTTTACATTTTCTCTGTTCTGTGCAGTAATACAAAAAACCTCAGCAGAATAGACAGTTTGCTTATTTTAGACCATTTATATTTTTTATTTTACAGTTACTCTACTGTTTTTTGCTTTTGAAGAAGTGACAATTTTTCCTAAGAAAATGGACCTTCCACTTTAACCTTCTGCTCCTTCTTCATAGTCACACTGCAGACTGTTCCAGGTCGAGCATTTTGCAGTGTGAGGAAGATCAATTATTCCTGCTAGGCACAAGGAAAGTTATTTCATATGTTACCTAAATTTAAAAGAGACAGAGAACACTGCTTGATTAACCTGTCAGCAAGAGCTCAGAAAGAAAGTGTTTCCCAACAAGCTGAAGAACACATTTCTAAAACATCTGTCCACACTAATGTGAGAGTGAAGATTGGTACCAGTGTAAAACAGAGATCAGTTTTGGTCTCCAGTTTTACCAAAATCAGTAGGGAAGGCAAATGATAGCAGGGTGGTGCCTCGCCTAATCTAGTGGAGAAATGCTCAGGTAGAAAAGATTTAAGCAATCCTAGTGTAATCCTGTTGTATTAATTCCCATATATCCAGGGAACATTAAAGTAGGTGGGAAGAAAAGAATTTTGTTGCCAACATTTAGGTTAAAAAAAAATCTTGGACTTTAGGAGAGTTAATTGAATAGGCGATGACTGTGAAGTAAGTGTGGGAAGGTCAAGTATCCGCAAGTGTGCTTACCAGGACAGGAAACGTCCATGACTTCTGAGAACATGGCAAGTTATATTCTGCTATGAACATCCATTTCAGTCTAGCCTCAGAGACCATTCTATAGAACAAAGTAGTTCTTTCTTTGCTTTTTATTAAGTAACATTAGTTTGCAAAACTGTATAGGTTTCAGATGTATAGTTTCTCACTGCAGCAACTGTGGATTTCACACCACACCCACCACCAAATATCCAGTTTTTATCTACCACTAAGCTATTTCCTACCCCCTCTTCCCTCTGATGACCACCATTTTTTTGGGTAGAGTCTAAAAGGTTTGTTTTGTTGTGCTCATTCGATTGTTTTGGCTTTTCTTTATATTTTATTCATGAGTGGAATCATACAGTATTAGTCTCTCTCCTTTTGACTTATTTCGCTTAGCATAATTTTCTTGACATCTATCCATGTTGCCAAATTGAAATTATTTTATCTTTTTTGGTCTGAGTAGAATTCTGTTTGTGTGTGTGTGTGTGTGTGTTTGTGTGTGTGTGTGTGTGTGTGTGTGCCGTATCTTTTTAATCCAGTCATCTGTCATTGGACACTTGAGTTGTTTCCATATCTTGGCTATTGTAAGGAACATTATAAAGAACGCAGTCAAACATGTCTTTTCATATTTATCCAAAATGGAATCACCGGATCAGATCATCTCATATTTCTATTTATACTTTGTTGAGGAACCTCCATATTGTTTTCCAAAGTGGCTGCATTCCCATCAACAGTTTTTGAGAGTTCCTTTTCTCCATATTCTTACCAGCAATTATGATTTCTTGATATGAGGTAAATCTCATTGTGGATTTGATTTGCATTTTCCTAATGATAAATGATGTAAAACATTTTTTCATTTGTCTATTTGCCACCTGAATGTACTCTTTAGTGAAATGCTATTTCAATTTTATGTCTATTTTAAAATAAGGTTGTATTTTTCTGTTGTTCTTGAGTTGTACAAGTTGTTACGTATTTTAGATATTAGCCCCCTCCTTTGCTGACATATGGTTTGCAAATATCTTCTACTGCTCAGTAGGCTGCCTTTTTGTTTTAATGTGGTTTCTTTCACTGTGCAGCAGCTTTTTACTTGAGGAAGTTCCATTTGTTTATGTTCTCTTTTATTTCTCTTGCTGCTGGAGATGAATTCACTAAGAAATCACTAAGGTGAATGTAAGATAAACAGTTCTTAACTGGAATAATAAGCACCTACTAGAATGCTTATGAAGTATATGAATGAGAGGTGATTTTTAAAAAGATTTCTCAATCTTGTAATAGCTGAATATTTGTTATGTAAACAATGTTGGAAATCTATGTTCCAACCCAGAAACAACCTAGAGATTGGTAAACTGACATCTCATTTTTTTTTTAATTTATATTTTTACCATAGAAAATGAAAAGCTGTGCATTACTGCCAGTCGATAGGAATTTGTGAATTCCTTTTTCTCTTCTGTTGTTTGTGTGCTGGGAGAATCTTCGGGAGTCAAATTTGGTCACTCTATAACACCCCATTCAAGATGATTTTACTTTTCCCTATTAGCCAAAGAATGACTAACTCTGCCCCTGGCAATGGGTTATTCTTTGCCCTTGCTTGATTTTGGTTTTGTAATGATGTTTTCAAAAAAGCAGTAGTAAGGTGGGTTTTCCTCCCTCAGATTATCTCTCTCTCTTGTTTCCTTCCACTTATAGATACTTCTCAGGAATACGTGTGTAAAGGGAGGAAACCAAGGTATATGCATCAAATTTTAGTATTGACTTTAGGTTAAGTAGGATGATTGAAATTGAATGGGAGAGGCTCTCATCAAAGACTCTTGAAATTGAAAATCCAAGCTTTGATTACTAATTCCATGCTTGTCTTCATAAGAAATATCTACTGTGTCTCACAAGCTTCTTCCATCTGTCCAGTTTGTTTTTTCTTTATTCATTAAACTCATGTTTAATGAAACCCTGGGACATGCCAGTCCTTTAGTAGAGGTATTACTGCTGCTCCATCATGCAATTAGAGAAGCCAGTGGGTGACCAGACTATTTCAAAGCAACATTAGGATTACCCTGGAAAGAAGCAGAAAGAACAGTGGATGCTTCAAAGGCACCAGCTCTGTGGGAAGGTGGTGGATGTGGCAAGAGTAGGCTGTCACTGGTGACTTTACACTGCCACTAGTCTCCTTCAAAATATGTTGATTTCATCTGGAAATCATTTGGAATAAAATGCTAAAATTGGTTTGGGGAGTCATAACTGGAAGCAGCTGGTTACTTGGTGGTGGGCTGTAGCAAGTCAGGGAAGTCCTAGTACAGTACTTCTCTTCCTTGACCAATAGGGATGCAAATGAGAAATGACAAAGCAGCCTGTAAATTAGATGTTCTAATGTCTCTATTTGATAATCCATGTGGAATCCAGTTCCCATTCAGTTAGATCCCTTTGTTCTCCTACCCCCTCAAACATGACTTGAAGGATTAATGGCCTTAAAATTGATCTAAATTATGGAAAAGTCCTTGAAAAAAATATCTTTGTCTCTCCACAAATCCTCTCATTTGCTGTCTTAAAGAAGGTCCTTGCTTTCCCTTTAACTCCCTGGGCAGATGAAGTTCCTTGTGAAACGGAAATCTCCTTTGTATAATGAATTAGAGAGAGATGGACCTTGAAATAAGGATGCATCGTAGATGACCTGGACTGTAGTATTAAAGAAAAAAGTTAACTCTTAGAAGGAATGTATGAGATTTCAAAAAAAAAAAAAAAAAAAAGGAAGTAGAAAGGACTTATGATTCCCCAAGCACACAGTAGCTGTTTTTTTTTTTTTTTTCCACTGTACAATGAAGTTTTTTAGTTTGATGTAGTTCTATTTGTTTGTATTTTGGTCTCCCTTGCTGTTGGAGTTGAATCCCCAAACACATCTCTGCGGTTAATGTTCAGGAGTATATCACCTTTGTTTTCATTATGTATTATATGTTTCAGGTCCTAGTCTTTAATCCACTTTTAATTAAGTCTTGTATATGCAGTTAAGGAACTAGTTTCTTTTGCATGTGACTGTCCAAGTTTCCTAACACCATTTGCTGAAGAGAATATCCTTTCTCTATTATATGGTCATGGATCCTTTGTCAAAGATTAACTATCTATGTGTTTGTTCTTTTCTGGGCTCTCAATTCTGTTCCATTGGTAGGATGGAATTGTATATGGGTGCACTTGTTCTTATTAATTAGAACACTGGCCTCTCTCTCCTTTTTCTCTTTCTCATTCTTGTTCTCTCTTTCTTTCACACACACACCCACACTTATTTCAAAAAGGATTTTAGCTCCAGTAAGAGTCCTGACCCAGATCCCCATAGCACAAAGACATCTTGAGAAGTAACTGACTAGAACACTTAATTGAAGGTCTCATGATAGATTTTCTACCTACTCTCTGAACACAGAAAACTTTTGTTTTTTAATTGACTTTGCAGAGCTACAATCACCTCCTCCTGTGTGGGGGCTGTATAAGATTGTATGTTTTATCATATCTAGGAGTATTTCCCTCCTAGCAGTCTTTGGATTTAACTGAATTGTTTGTAACTTGTTTTGTCTGACTCATGCTTGATCTAATTTTTTTCTATATTATAAGCACTTGAGAAAAAAACTTTCACAATCATTTTCTCTGCCATACAGTTGCTTCCATTATCTTGTTTTAATCAAATTTCCTATAGCACAGTAAAGTTTAAATTATATTCAAAGTATGGAATGAAATTTAGAGAACATTATGTACAGAAATCTGATGGATTACTTGATTCTTCCATTTGTTAGTTCTTTTTCAAAAAAAGACTAATTTTCTGCAATCAACTCTCAGTCTGCATTAATGTAATAAGCATCCCAATATTGAATTGGGTTCCATTTTATATGCACCATTTAGTCAGTAACAAAGTGAAAAACATAGACTTCAATTCCTCCTTTACACTAGAAGGAGATTACAGTTAAAATGAATAAGTTTACCTGTGATCCTTTCTCATGTCTGAGTGCCCTATAATGCAGATTTTGTTATGCTGTTCTTTTCACTATTTTCGTGAGTGATGCTACTTTCCATCATATGTAAATCAAAGGTCTGGGAATATACCCTAACACTTCCTCCCCACGCCCCACACCAAATATTCAGTTCATCACAAGGTTGTATTAACATCCAATGTCTCCAATCCTTTGGCTTCTTTTTATCCTCCCTGCCACCAATAGAAACTAAGCTACCATCTTCTCTCATTTTGACTACCATAATGAACCTTACAGTTTTGCTCCCTGTGTTAACTCTCGACCTCCTTTTATCTAGTCACTACTCTGTAGCTTTTCAAAATGCAGATAATCACCACCAAGTTAAAACATTTTATTGGTACTGAATTTAGATTAAATCACTAATCTCTTCACAGTAACCTGTGTGGTCCTTTTACTTTGTCTTACTTGAAATACATCCTTCATGAGTCAAAATGCCACATAAGGTCAGAATTGCTCCTTTCTTAATGCATTAATCGACTTTTGTGCTATGTTTGTCATAATAATTTTTTTACCTGGATGTGTCTTCAAGTATCTCTTTTAAGAGTATTAACATTTTAAGGAATATTTTCTTTCACTCCAGTTCAGGATTCTTTTTCACATACTAACAGAAAAAAGCTCTGGCAACCTAATGTGTTGGTGATGCTGGATAGGGATTAGCTGTAGTCAGAGGTGAGAAGATATTTGTGAAAATAGAAGGAAAATGAAAACTTTTAGAGAATAGCAGATTCAGAAGGGAGTGATAAAGTAGGTAAAATTTGCAAGATTGTGGAAATCAACTTTACTAATAATATCTAAAAAGGAAGGAGATTCCCAAATGAGATAGAGGAAGGTCTAGAATTGGTGCAGGTAGGAAGATGCCTATTAGAACCTTAACCTTAATCTAGGTGAATGAAATTATGCTGTAAGAAAATAGAGAGAAAAATCTTGAAAAAAAGGGAATAGTACCTATGAAAGAGTTTCATCTTGAGTTTAAGGGACTTGACAGGGAATCACACTGGGAAAAAAAATGTGTGTGTGTGTGTGTGTGTGTGTGTTGTGTGTGTGTGTGTAATATAGCATCCATCCATCCATCCATCCATCCATCCATCCATCCATCCATCCATCCATCCATCTCACTAGAAGGATAAAAAGGGAAATGAAGAGAAAAATGACTCAGTTGTGAAGAAGAAAGTACTACATAGAAAAGACAATAAGTAATTAAGACAAACCTTTTGACTAGAAGGAGAATAAAATAGAAGTGATGATCTGGAAAAGACAGAATAAAGGTAAACCTGACTTTGTTACAAAGGACTTATATGTATCAATTTTTTTGAACTCTATGTAGTTTGATCTCTAAAATTCCATCCCAGTGAAAATAGTTGGTGTGTGTGAACTTACGGTATGTGTGTGATTCTACAGAAGGAAATGCAGGCGAGGGGGGAAGTCCCAGGAGAAACTTTCATAAGAGAAAAGGTGACTCTTGAAGGAAAACCCCCCTGAGAACCTGAGTAGATGCTATCAAGTGTTCCTTATAGAAACAGGACAAGAAGTTAAATTTTTTAGTTTATCTTCTGAAGCCATCAGCAATCCACACCAGTTGCTATGGTTTCCACAGCCCACAGTATCTCTCAGAGATACAGTCCATCCTCTTGAAGCAGTGGTTTGAGCTCCAGTCCAGCAGTCAGTTCCCCACCCTTCTTCCTTGAAAAACTTACCTCTCTGCCTGTTTTCCGCAGGATGTTTCAGGGGGAATGGCTTCTGATTAATAATCTAATGATTAAATAACTATCAAACCATTAAAATATCCATAATTTCAAGTTAATTTTTTATACTCTTAATAATGTATTTTATTATCCCTCTCAAGAGCAATCATATTTAAAGAGAAGCATCCTGGAGACACTAAGAAAAGAATCAATAAAGAGAATATCTATTAACCAGAGCTGTCTGTCAATGGTAAGATGAGGAGGCAGAGATGTTTTCACACACCAAATCATATATAGGTTACTTTCATGAGAACTAAAACCAGTTATAATCACACAGCTTGTTGTCACTTATTAACAAGACACTACCAAATCCAAGAAATTGTTGTCTAGGAAGATGAAGTTAGAAATGAAGTTAAAAATAATTGTTATGGGGCCTCCCTGGTGGCACAGCGGTTGGGCGCTGCGCTGTGGAGCTGTCGGCAGCGGCGATGCGAGTTCGATGCCCGGCCAGGGAGAGTCCCACATGGTGCGGCAGACCTCTCCTGCCTTGCCCGCTGCTCCCCTCAGCAGTGTATTTCTGATCTGCCTGTTCTGCTCCCTGCTCTGTCTCTGGTGAACCCTCTTGCCGCCCCACACCTCTGGCCTGTACCCCAGCTTGTATGTATAAATAAATAAATCTTTAAAAATAATAATAATAATAATTGTTATGTATTTCAGGAACTTTCAGAAAATCCATTTTTCAGAACAATAGCTGATAAGCAATCCTCCTTATTCCTTCTCAGCATACTAGATCCCTTGCTGAGACTTATGTAATAACTGATGAATTTTTAAGACTTTCTTCCAAATCATACCTTGCTTGATCTGTTGCAATAATTTTGTTGTGACCTTTACCATGACAGTCAATACCAGTCTCCCTTTACCCATGAAATATTCACCTTAAACTAAATCCATCCCAAGTGCCATAATGGTCTCATCTTTTTCTTCTGTCCTCCAAGATGCTACTAAAACTCTGTCAAGGAAGTGGGGCGACATTGCAGTGAGCAGTAAACTTGTCTTTGCTTCAAGTTGTTGGGGTGGTATTTTCAAAGCATTGACAGTTGACACACTGGCTTCCAGTAGATTTTATAAATTGTTTGCAAAAATGTCATCCAGCAGATGTTCATTGAATATAATTTAGATTTTCTTAATAGAAAGCTCTAGTGTTTGAAAATGCTTGTGGATTTTACAGTAGAATAGTTGGGGTCCAAACACAGGCATCTCAATGGCTTAAGCACTCTCTTAGAAGCCAACAAAGATTTGACCTTTCCAATTCACCTATGACCATCTCTGCCCCCCCCCCATATCATAATGACAGCTTTGAAGCATTTAACACTATTTATCCACTACTGTTATTTCCTCCTCTACTATGCATATCCAGAAAATAAGTCTGTTAAAGTACATACAGAAATGATAAAACAAATAGGGTATTTATGAAGGGTGAAAAATGTGCTAAAACACCAAATGCTTACGTATTTGTTTATACATAACACTTAAGAGTATTGTCTTCACAGATAGCATAGAACAACTGGAAAATTCACTAGAGCCCATTAGGATGCTTTAAGAAATGGGATTAATGATTGCAAAGAATATCATATCCACAATAAATGCCATTTCTGTTGCAAAGCACAAATGGTTTCCTGAGAGCAGAAGAAAATTTTATTTAACTTTTTGGGATGGCCAGTCCTCTGTAATCAAAATGTTGTCTGCCAAGTTAGCAAATTTCTCTCATTATTGGTTGAATATTTCTATGTCCACTGATGGAATTTCTGCAAAATGCACTTATTGCTGAATTGACAATGTCCCAGGCTTATTTATATCTGATTTTATGATTTAGCTAGAAACCAGAAGGACCACTGACCATGAAGTGGTTTTGAAATTAGATTCAAATTTTTGACTTAGGTTACAAGATGGAATCTAAGGGATGTTTTCCTGATTTATTTTGCTGTAGCCCAGTCAAGCCCTCCTCAAAGAATTATTCATTATTTACAGTGGTAAATTATCTGTGAGAAAGATTTCTATTTAGAATATTAATAAGCAACACTATCATATTTCATCTTTGCAACACCTGTAAGAGACATGTGCTGTTATCACCATTGCTCATGTTGACTAACTGAGGCTTTGTAAATTAAATAACCCAGCTAAGATCATACAGTGAGGAAATGACTCTGTTAGTTTTGCTTGGCTTGTAAGATGAAAGTACCTTAGGAACAATACCATATTACTGTATTTCCTTTAGAGTTGCACATGCTATGCAACATATAGCCATGTCTTGATTGATCCAAAAATCTATTAAGTGATGTGAACAGATGGACACTGGATAAATGTCCATAACATTTTATCATTTAGCTAAAACCAGGGGGCCCATGGAGAGCATAACAGATTATTCAGTGAAAAATCCTTTTTATTTTATCTCAAAAGTATAAGTTGATTAACTGGATCATCACTTATCAAAAGCCGAGAACCAAATTTCTTTCATTTACTCAATAAATTTTTACTCACTGTGTGTACTTACTATGGTTTGGACATTGTGCAAATGCCCTGGAAGCAAAGTTGAGAAAAACACAATCCCTACTTTTTTACTTGCAAGTTCATAGTGGGGGGTTGGGGAGGAGAGAGAGAGAAGGAGAAAAGAGGAGGGTTAAGGAGGGAGAGGAAGAAAAGGAGAGAGAGGAGGAATTCTACAATGAAAATACAGTGTGATATGGAACAGAGTCAAATGTCCAGAAACTTTTCTTAGGGTTACACAGATAGTAACTGGACAAAGTGGGATTCATACATTGGAAGTCTAGTTCAAGAGCCCATGTTCTCAAGCCTTGAGGTTATAGCACTTTCTTTCCCTCATAACTGTAGTCTATATGAAACAGGGTTATGGACAAAATCACCACTAAGATCTGCACTTGCTTGGGGTTCTATTACCTTATTCAACTACACAGAATGGAACTGAAACAGATTCGGTAAGAGAGTTCACCTCCCTGAAATATAGTCTTTCCTTTTAATGTGTTGTAAACTTTTAAGCTTTATAAAAACTTTTTTTTGTGCTCTAGAACTAAAACTCTGATAAGATATAGTACACATACTTTCCACAAGTAGACTTTATAGCAACTCCTAGGAAACTCTATGGCACGGTGAACCACTGCTGGAAAATCAGTTCACTCATGACAGTTTGTCTTTGACAGGAAAGACTGTTTGGAATAGATTCTATGCTGAATCACATTTTAATAATTGCACAAGATTACTGATAAATTCAAGGGAGTTATATTTGAAAAAACTAAACAAGAAGAAAATAGAATTTATAGCTTTTATTTACAATATGTTCCCCTCTAGTACCCACAAAAGTTTTCTTTTGTAAAGACTCAACCTCAAGATACATTAACGGGACATTTCCATTTCTGTGACTTCGTCAGTAACACAGAGTGGTGATATGCAATGTTCTGTGTCACTGTGGGGGAAACATATAAAATGAATTATATGAAATACCATCAAAATGAGAGCTAATAAAAAATTTTCAGGGTTATATTCATGTTCAGCACACCAAGGTGCTACAGATTAGGGCCTTTTAAAGTCAGTAACAATCTCACTGTTGACCAGTGTTATTAATTACTACTGAGGAAAAAGGTATACATTACATGCTTTCAAAGAACATACATAAATAGAGGGTAGACTTTTTACAGTAATTCCTTTATTTTAGCCAATACATATCATTATCTATATTAGAAATTAAAATAATCTTTAATTAAATGAGACTGTTGAAATGGGACTTTAGTCATACCAGTAAATTAGCTCTAGTTTATAGGGTATCAAACAGAAAAACTGATTAAACTCACTGACCTCTTATAGTAAGAGATTTTATTGAAAATATTCTACATTTAGTAGGAAAGGGGGATGAAGCACACAGATTTGAAATTAAAAGCTTGAAATTTACAGTATTAAAATGTGGTAGAATATTATTACTTCTGAATCACTAGAAAAATTTCAGTGACTTTAAAATGCCACAGTCTCTATTAACAACCTGATTATTATTTCTTTGGTCTAAAACCAGTGATTTTTCTTCAACTGTAAATTTAAGAAAATAACCAAGTACTTTTCAGTCTTTTTCTTTCTTTTACAGTATGCCGTGTAGCAGACATAGCTCATTGCCTCCCAAACACAGAAAGAACGTTTTATTGCTTCCTTTCTTGTTAACAGGACCTGTTTTATTTGGAATAGTAAATATACAGACTTACTTCATGATTTGATATCTAACGAGTTGTTAAATCCCATTCTCTTTTGTTAGCTACTATATTTTTCCAACTTCTCTTGTTGCGTAGAGATCATATGGCTATATTATGGACGATGGACAAGAAATCCTGCTTGTTGTCTTCTGGAAAAGATTTGCATTCAGATGAAATGGCACTTGTACCATTGATATCCTGTCTTCCCTTTTCCTTCTTTGAATGTACATATGAGGGCTGGTGCTATAGCACCCATCTTGTGACCTTGAGACCACAAGTCACAAGAAACAGGAAGATTAAAGAGCCTCTTTCATATTATCCTCCTAAGTTTACCCCAGACTCTCTATTTTCAGACTTATTATATTAAAATTTCACTGTACATATTTTATTTTGGTACTTTTAATATCTTTGAAATTAGGAATGTGTGGCTTGGAGATTATTGCAAAGCACTCATTTCATTCTTAAGGGAGATATGGGAGAGATGTGATTAGATGCATTTTAGTAACATCCTTTAAGGGGGAAAACTACTTTCAACATTTATATCAGAGCTCAGCACCTGTGGCATTTAGTTCTTTAAGGCTATTTTAAAAAATGCTGCATTAGTACTGCTCTTGATGGTACAGAGACCATTATAGAATGGAAGAGTTTCATTGGCAGTATTTGGTTGAAAATGATTCAAAACTACTCTGAGTCCAAAGAATTTAGCGATAACTTATCAGTTTATTTCATATTTTAGAGTATACATAGCAGTGATATAATATGGATCTATACTTAATGCAACTATTTCTAATAAAAGTTCTAAGCAATGGGGCCTCCCTGGTGGCGCAGCGGTTGAGTGCTGCGCTGTGGAGCTGTCGGCAGCAGCGACGCGAGTTCGACAGCCGGCCAGGGAGAATCCCACATGGTGCGGCAGACCTCTCCTGCCTCGCCCTCTGCTCCCCTCAGCAGTGTATTTCTGATCTGCCTGTTCTGCTCCCCACTCTGTCTCTGGTGAACCCTCTTGCCACCCCACACCTCTGGCCTGTACCCCAGCTTGCATAAAAATAAAAAGTTCTAAGCAATGAAAAAACAATTTTTTAGTTACTGGGGAGCATGTTTCTTTCTTCAGGGACATAAAATAATGATTACTCTTTTAGATGATATTGCTTTAGTTTTGACAAAAAATATGGTCTATGAGAGAAGTAATCCCTACTAGATTAAACCACTCCTAGTTGGTTATTTTGCTACTTGGAGCTGAACTCACCCCCATTGTATATAAGGTACATAAGGTAACTCCAAATTAGTGTTTCATAAGTTGTATATGCAAATATGCTGCATATCCAAATATATTAGTTTTAAGATTATTTGGTATGGTATGTATGTGTTCTGAATATTAAAAACTTGTAAACGCCTGGCTTAAATTTATAAATTTATTATTAATTTATTGTAAAAAGCTTACAAATGCTCATGTTTGGAAAAAAATTCTTTTCAAACCACATACAGGTCATATTTAACAACACATTTTTTCAGCATGAAATAACAAAACTATTTTGATGAATCATAAAACTGCTAACATGAGTCATCAATTGATATTATCTGGTTTAAAGAAGTGAAAAGGTATATTCATGCACATGTGCACACACATGCACAAAGAGGCACATAGATGTGCTTGTGCGCATGTGTGCACGCACACACACACACACACACACACACAAAATGCATGTTAATGTTTTAGATAGCTCTTACTTCTTCAGCTCATGTTCTTGAAGCTATTCACAAATGTTAGTGTTCTAGGTTTCAGGTCCCAAATGGTTTTATCATGAAAGTGAATCAGTCCTACTGGAGAGGTACTTGCTAGTATGCTAAACGTGGGGTTTCTAGGATAATTTAATAACTCCTCACATTGCGAAAGTATTATTTAGTACTATAGTAGATTTCTTACTATTATAGTAAATTTACTATTATAGAAAGTTGTAGTATTTACTATTTGGTATTGACTTCTCTTTTCATTAAAGGGATTTAAATACAATGGTGTCTGTCTATCATTATATTTGGGTAAGGGGGAAGACGTGTACACAATCCATGAAATGTGCCAGCTATTGTGTAGGCTTCTGTCATAAACTAACTTGCTCCATCCTCAAAATAAGTTCTGCCATAAATAATAGGTAGTATTTAGGTAATACTCCATGTTATACCAAGGACTCCAAGGCTGAGGAAGACTCAACCAGTTGTGCTAACTGATAAGGCAGTATATCCACACTATCCATCACTACTGCAAAACCTATGCGATTTCCAAATCATCACACTTTCTCTGAAAGTGAAGGAAATACTGGAAATACAGGAAATACAACAAATACTGGAATGTGTACTGTGGGTCAGTCAAGGTGCTGGCCTGGCCCTGCCTTCAGAATGTTACAGCCCCACCGGAACCACAGTGGGTGGGTAAAAGACCACCCACCCATCTGACCAGAACAATTACTCTTACAAACAGGCTCTGGTGGCCTGTTGGCATCTGATGTGGTTAAAAACAAGAACATATACCTTGAGGCCAGGGTCTTTTGGGGTCACATCTAGACTATATATTGCTTAACTTGATGTCATTTACTTAGCTTCAAATTGTTTAAGTTGGATCCTCAGAAAAATGCAATCAAAACTGAAAAGATTGTTTGTTATTGTATAAAGGTTGTGGTGAGAATTGAATGTGATACTAATTATAAAGGACCTGGCACTTAGTGGGCCTTCAGCTGAGTTCTGGAGGAGAGCCCAGGAGTGAACTGCCTCCAGGGTGGGTCTCCTCTGCAAATGTGAGTCCTGGGATGGGAACAGCGCCTGGAGGAGTGTTTCCCGTGAGATTCCCGACTCCCACTCCATAAACATAATACTGAAGTTTCAAAGAGGACTTGCCCAGGATACTGTGAATCAAACAGAAGCTCTTTTGTTGAATTGCTAACAACTGCGAACATAGAAACAGAATCAGTCTTGATTTTCAAAGATGATAGACACCATTAATAAGACCGTCCACGAGCCTTAGAAGTTAGGTGGCATTTTCTCTGGAGCTTGTGCTTCACAGCTAGCCTGGAGAACAGCTGTGGGCAGAGTTCAGAGTTTGCCATCCTCTGAGTGCCTGATTGCCTCATGGGCTGTGAAATAAGCGAAGTCATCCTCCTTCAGCTCACTGGAAAGGGCGCTACGAATTTACGTCAATAAAGCCACCTCTCCCAACAGAGAGCAGACATCAGCCTGGGTGTCACTGATCTAGCTCGTATTCTCCCTCTCTTTTTCCTGTTCTCTAGGTCTGGAGTGATCTATAACATGACAGAAAATTCCCAATTCTATGATCTTAGAATATGGAAAAGCAATATTGTCTTGCTAAACGATATCCTTTTAATCCTGTATTACTTTTGTCTTTTCCTGTATTATCCTAGGAAACCTGTTTTGCCCTTTCAGGCTGCAGAGAAAGTTAGATGAGTATTAATGTTGGCTTCATTTTCATCCAGATAGTATAAAAAAGACTTTCAAGTGTTTCTTCTCTGCTTGGTGATTTACTGCCTGTACATAGCGCTTCTCAGCTGAAAGTGCTCTATCCCTCTGCTTGTAGCTGTTATTAGGCATCTTCTCAATGAGAATGACAGCTTTGCTTTTTGGCAGTGTGCCAGCTTCCTCCTGCAGAATCCTGGGAGTGGTGAGAGATCAGATAGCCATCTGGTCAGCCCTAGACCTGCATCAGAGAGTGACCACTGCAGAGATAATAGCTGACATTTGGAAACCCTCACTAGCACTGTTACTAACCATCCTTCCTAGGGTGGGAACAAGAAAAAGGGAATGGCACATACTTCCTGGAAAATCTTCAATTTCCTACTAACTGGGAGCCCTGTTGCAGGTCTGCTATGAACTGCTCTGTTATGGCCAAAGGATAGAGGAGAAGGGCAAAGGACTTTTCTAATTAGTACTTGTAGTGCCAGTTGGCCAGCTGGCTGAAATTGGAATGAGGTAAATGAGACATCAAAACCCAGTGTGAAAACTATTAAAATATTAAAGCATCAGAGTTCTTTAACTCTCTTCTTTTGGTTCCATCACAGTCTTAAGCCTATTGGTCTCCTTGTACTTCTATAAGGATGGCTAAAATTCCAGCTCACTGGCCAACTGACATGGGTATTTTCCTAACTGGTTCTCTATACTGATTCTCAAAAGTCAAATGAAAGAGATTCATATTCCTTAGGCAGAAAGGAAGCCCCTGCATTCTAATGAAGGGGTCTTGTCACTTTTTAATAACTGGTCTTGGAGATCTAGTTGATTCCCGGAAATCCTTTCCTTTTACTGGAAAGATGAGTCACTGGGAAGTATCATCAACCACGATAAGGGGACAGTGCTAACAGAGAACCTTAAAATTCCCAGATAATCCCCAAACCACTGCTTTGTTATTAGCTTTCGCTTCTTAACAAATCTTCACTAGAACTGCTAACAGCACTTCAATAAGTTTCAAAGGGCCAGTACCTTTCTGAGAAGTGCCAGCTTGTGGGATGAGGTCAGAGTAGAAAGAAGACATAGAAGCAAAAGCTTCATTGAATACCCATTCTCCTATATAAATAACTTGTATGGTTTGTTCTTATCATTCCATCCTTTTTCATATAACAGATGAGTTTAAAATATACCACATTTTATCATTTGTTTGTAAACCTTAACAGGACAAGAAAATTAGGGGCAGAAACTGACCTGTTGAGGAACTAATGGGGTTTTCCACAAGTCATATGATGAGCAGTTTCTTAGAGAATAAAATTTCCAGCTCTAGAAATGTCACCTGGTTTTCAAATCTCTACCATCACCTCTCTCTTAATCCAGAATGTTAAGGTACTGGTCTTCTTCGTTATTTTAATAACTTGCTTCTGCCCTGGGAAGTCCAAAACTTTGTTACTCATATAGATGTAAGCAAGAATGCTTGCAGAGGGTAAAATGATGAGGAAGACCTTGAGGATTAAGGTGGGAGGCTCCTAGAGTTCCCTGGAATCCTCAGAGCTCCCTACCGTGGAAAGCCAAGGTGAAGTAAATGAGAGAAGAGATGTTGAAGGAGAATTCTTTTCTGGTATTTGTGCTCATCCCATTGGGACCCACTATAGCACCTGCAAAGGTGAGAAGAGAATTACTGTGGACTTTGTAGAGTGACCCAAGTGCTGGCCTGAAATGAAAATATATGCTGTTAGCTATTGCTCTGCCTCTAAAGTGTGCGGCCTCAGACACACCGTTTTTCTTTGTGTCTTCATTTATAAAATGAATAGATAAAACTATGGTGCAACAGTATTTCTTTGCTCAAATATTTGTTGTTAGAAACTTTGTGATACAGAGGAAATACACACACACACACACACACACACACACAGAGTTATATGTGTGATTTTAACAAAACTAAGTTTTCTGAGTTTCATTGTCTCATCAGCAAAATGAAGAGAATATCATTTACCTTGTACGGCTATTGTGAAAAGAGAGATAATGTAAGTAACTGGCAAAGTGCCCAAGATGTAGATGATTTTACGTAAAAAGTAATTTGTATTCAGTGATGCTATGACCTAGTCTAAATGGTCCTACATTGCTCTATGAGGTGTTAGGTTGATTGTCATCTCCACTGATAAATAGCATGAAGTCTCTGTTACCACTTAAGAGAGGAAGTGATTCAAGGTCCCTTGTCCTCTGTGAGAATGGAAGGCAACTTTATCCCAGGACCTTGTGGAAACACTAAGGGAGATTAGAGCCCCATTGTACTATTATGCCTGAACCCAGTCTCTGTGGCTCTGAGAACCTCCCCATTCCCACTCTGCTGGTTGAAAAGTTCTGCTGGTTGGGGAGAACTTGGGGAAATATGGCTGGTACTTTTACTCAACTCTAGGAAATGCCAAACCCTGTCAGCTTAGAGGGATTCAAAGAATAACTTCTTCGAATGCCTTTTTCTTACATTCCCAGTTTCTTGTGTTGAGAACTCGGCAGGGCACTGAGGGGTGAGTAACAGGCAAAGGATAGCTAACGACATTAACTGAAGCTTGCCTCTAACATTTCAGCAAAATTGGGAATCCTTTGGAAAATGAGCCAGATCTTGGGAGGAAAGAAAAATCTATCTTTTCGTAGATTTCCAACAAACTTCTTTGAACCAGAAAATGGATTGTTTGACACCTTGGAGATTTTACCTGGAGCAAGTAATTTCTTGAATTCTCTTGTGCTAAGACCTAAAAGCTGCTTGACAGCTGTAGGTTGATAATGTGTTCACCTCCCCAGAGCGGTGAGCCTGGACCAAAATTGTGTCCTCTAGAGGTCACCAGTGCACCAGAGTTTGAGGTCCATGGATGCTTCCAAACTCTCAGGAAGCCAAATGTCCTGCTCATATTTGAATGAAAGAGAATAAGGCAAATGAATATTTGTAAAGGCGACTCTCCATCAAGTCTCTTAAGAAATAGGAGATCTTCCTTTGACTAGAGTGCTTTTTAGTGATTTTTCTTGGTTTGTTTTGACTTTCCTCTGCACTGATCTAATGGAGGAAACTCTTACCATAGTTAAATGCTTCATTACCAGTAGATGAATTCTGGATGTCAGAGAATAAACTTTATGGGAAAAAGCCTGATCCAGAAATAGGCTATTTAACCTCCACTAAATGTGTGTAACTTTCAGAGGTGCTCTGGCCAAGGAAGAAAGTCTCCAGGTGTCTTCTCAGCATGCTGTCCTGAGAGGGCAAGGGCATAGTGAGTGAGAATCGGGGAAGCAACCCTTTAATTAACTGTTATACAATTTCTGAGTTGTCTTCTGTGGGAGGACGCCATCCCAAGCACTTACATCTTTGCAGACAAATCAGAAATTGCACATAAAGGAATGACTGGGGTGGTCAAATCATACCTTTTCTTTGGAAGAACTATCTGCCAAAAGCCAAGAAGTTGGCCTCTGTTAGTTCTAATGGGACTTCTCTCTCTTGGTTTGCCTTTTTTACGTGTTTTTCTGCTTTGATCTCCTATGAAGCAAACTGCCTTCCGGGAGTGAACTTGCCTTGAGAACAAAACTACACAGTTGGCAGCAGGACTGAGCTGGCGCATAAACAACGCAGTTGCTGAGAGCCCAGGACTTGCCCTGGCAGAGCCCACTGCCTGTGGCCTGTGTTGCTCAAGCCTTGACCTGGGAGTTACCACCAGCGGATCACAGCATTGTTCCTGCTGCACCGGTTGCTCTCCAAGGAGAGGGATTCCTACACCACGACGTTCCCAGGGTCCAGATACTTGCCAGGAGCTGACCCATCAGGAAATTGCCTCTCCCCTCTTCCTGCCCACATTCCTTCCTGAGTATTCCCCAGCCGGAGGTGTGGCCAAGCCTCAGAAAGTTGGCTGGGATTGATGGACAATAAAACAAAAACCTTCCTCTAGATAAGAAATATCACAGTGCTATAGGAAATCTATTTGCTCTGGGTGGAGCTTGCTTTCTCTGTCTCCTTCAACTTCTGCATTGCTGACTGTTGAGTTTCTTATCACTTTTTTAAGAATATGTGGAACAGTCAATCTTCAAACAATGATTTTTGTTTGGGTAACTTTTTTTTTATTGCCAATTCACAAGGAGGTAAAACACTTTGTCCAAGACAGTTTATGGTAATCTTTCTCAGGCTTATTAGCTATTTTTCTGAGCACCAATTAAAGAAAAACCACAGAGGCAGAATTTCATTTCTGAACTGTTATGTTGGCTTAGTACCCCTTTAAAAGCTGCTAGTACTGCTGAGATATAGGAGTTGAGGAAAAAAGGCCAGTTCTCATTCCTGCTGGAGAATTAACATAGAGGATGCCTGGGGGAAATGGCAGTGTAATGCAATGGTTAGCTCAGTTTGACTGCCCATTGTTTCACTAATGTCCTGTCAGTCAGGTGCAGAGGAATCTTCCTGGGATGCTGCTTGTCTATCCTGCTTCCCAATAGTGTGACCTTGAGCAAGATTCCTTTCCTCACAATTTTCTTATTTGTAAAATAAAAGAGAAGGATAATCTTCTTTGAGAAATGAAGACAGTTCACTTGGACTTAGCAAGTATATCTGTCCCCTGAGCAGTTGTAACAACATTTGAAACTAGGTGGCTTAACACATAAGAAATTTATTTCACGGAAGCTCCAAGTTTGAAGTTAAGATGACAGCAGGGCCATGCTCTCTCTGACAGTTTCTAAAGGAAATTTCCTCATTGCCAGATCTACTTTCTGGTGTTCGCCAGCAATCCTTGGCTCATGGATGCATATCTCCGGACACGTACCTGTGTCTTCTTCCTGTGTGTCTTCACATGGCCTTTCCTCTCTGAGTTTCTCTGTTCAAATTTCCCCTTTATATACAGATTGGGTCATTATATTGGATTAGGGTATAACATGATGGCCTCATTTTAACTTGATTACTTTAACATTGCTTATAAACTTCCACTCATAATCTAATTTTTCTCTGTCTGATGTTCCTAAGGTTTCTTAAGAGCCCTCAAAATTATCTGCTAAATTCTCAGTATGATTATTTTCCTGGCCTTTCTTCAGTGAGTTCAGGTTTCTCCACTCCACCTTGGGCACTCTATGGCTTATTTCTACTGTTTTAGACCTGGGGTAAAATCCATACCCACATCAATTTAACAACAATATCTGTTGTAAGCCAATTTTGCACTGGCTTTGCAGAACTCAGCTGCAGTTATGAAAATGGACACCCAGATCCAAGGGTAAGAATTATATCAAGGATGAGAAATGTCTCTTAAAATGTACAAATGTTGGGGGCAAAGGATGTCCTGAACAAACTCCACAAACACAGGTTTTATGAACTCCACCCCCACCCCAGACCAAAGGATCCAAGACATGGGAGGACTACAAATCCCATAATGCCATCACCACCGAAGGAAGGATTGCTGGGAACTGAGGGTGGAGTTAAGCAGTCAGGCTTGGAATATAACCAGACATGTGGCCTTTGGGGGTCCCTTGTTTTTTTGCCAGCTTTCAGCATGCTGTTGGGGTCCCAGCTCAGCCGAACTGATAGGACGCATTCGCCAATTTATTTCTTTCTCCCTGAATTATTCCTTCCTTCATTTTCCCCTTTTTTGTAAATTCACCCTTTATTAACCTTTTTGTGTATGCCTGCAATTCAGTCTCATTATCAGTCCCTTTTAAGCTTGCAGGTGAGGACCCACACTCAGGCCACCCCATTTCACATTGGGGTTGCCCTGTAACACATAATAGATGGACACGTTATTAAAAAAACAGAAACACACTGAGTTAAATATTTGTGGCTTAAGTTTCTGGTTTAATGTGGAGAACTCTGAGTTGGTTTGCATTAGAATTTTTACCTCTTTTAAGAATAAAAAAAAGACATTTAAAAATAGATTTTCTTTTGTATCAAGTAGTTCTTTCCAAATCACATTTGGCTTATTAAAGTGAGCAAGGATAAGACATGCTTGAATTCTGTTTTCCCTAAAGCCCACCTGGGTTCAAGTAAGAAATGGGAAACATCCTACCAAGTGCAGCTTGGATGACTTTGGAACTCATACATTTGGAATGGCATTTAAGACGTTTGGGAATATACGAGTTGGCTTCAATTTTACTTAAGATATTTGAGAATGTCCTCATCAGTTTCAATTTTACTCTGGGCATTTTCTAGGTGTATTATTACCATCACAGTTTTATTATTTTAGGCACAATAGCAGCACTTTTTTTTTTTTTTAAGGCATAAAAAAAGAAGAAACAGGGTAAGAGTGAGTACCCAGCTCCCTAGATTCTTATTTCTATTTCACTGTCAGGGTTAAAAGGGTAGAGCAGAATGTGCTTATATTGTGATGAGAACAGGTCCCTCGCCTTCATAGGAGGCAGACCTCTGCATTTATTCATTCCTCTTGTGTTGCATTCCTGCTTAAGCCTTTAGCCTGGCTCCCCATTGCCCACCGAATCAAGTCTGAGCATCTCTCCTGAATTTCACAGCTGTCCAAAATAATATTCAACCTGGTTTCCTGCTACTCCATGAACAACAGTGTCAGAAGGGAAGCTCACCATTTTAATAAGCTCACAGGTGAAGAGCAAACCCATCCCGGAAAGGGTCAGGTCTCTCTGTGGTGAGTTCATGAGGTGGAAGAGGTGTTTGCACACATAATTCATGGTGCTGCAGAAACCCATACAGGTCACTGAGGCAGGGGCTGTCATGCAGCTTCCTGACCTCAGTGAGTCTGTGGCGATTTGACTGTAAGAGCACAGCAGAAGCCTTGCTACTTACATTGGATTGCAAAGACCAGAGCACAGCCATAGGCAAGGCTTGGGCTGTTATCCTTGTTGCTAAAGTGCCGCTAAATATGAAACAGAAATGGTTCTAAAAGCTGAGGAATTTTGACCCTGAGGGCAGGAGTCACGGGGCTTCAGTGTTGGAAATCAAGAGGCAGGGGGCAGAGATTCTCTGTTGGCAAATGGCTTGTTTAAATCAAAGCTGTGTTCTGTGGGCTGTAGACATGCCTGGGCATACCTGACAGATTGGAAGGAAGAACCAGAAGGAGTGTGTGTGCACAAAGCACTAAAATGCTCTGTGGTGCACATGGCTTTTCCAGCAACAGGGTGGGGAGAGTGGGTGAGGATGAATCCAATATGAGCTGTCACTCCGTTGCTAGCTTAGCTTCCCTGGATTTATGTCTGATTCCAAGGCTTAAGAGGAAGCTGCAAATAAAAACTGGGGGAGTTGTTCTCTTACAGAATTTAAGAACAAAATTAGCACTGTGTCGGGACCAATGCACAGAATCATAGAAAATTCAGAAATTTTCCTAACTCCATTATAAGACATATCCAAGCTTTGCTGCTTGAGGGGCTTTTAGAGGGAAAATTCCTGTGGATTTTTTTCTTTTTCTTTCTCTTTTTAGCACTCTAGCACATAAGATTTTTTATTTGGAAAAGAGACAAATAGGGAAAGGTAAAATTGTAATAAGTAATGAGATGCATCACTGCATAGTTTTCCATGAGACATTTCATTTTTTTCTTCTAACTTTAACAATCACAGGAAGTCTTCATTGGGTAAACTAGAATACATTTTGTAGATACATTTGTTTAATTCTTATTTTCTGGAAATATCATGCTTGTAAGAGAAAGTCTATACCTTAAAAAATTGCAATGAGCTATTTATTACATAACTTAATTCATGCTAACATGCTGACAGCAGGTTGCTAAGCACAAATGCCACAGTTCTGTCTTCTTGCCAGTTCTCTCAGGCAGCAGAATGGGTATTTACTTCCTTCCCTTATATGTTTGATATGGATATTAGGAATCATTATTATATTAATCATAGCTAATTATTTAATTGTATGTGTCATATTGAAAAAAATTACTTTTTGTAGGGTTTCATCTAAGACAAATAGATGGTTTATCATTTTAGAACTTGATCCCCTTCTAACCCCCTTAGCTAAATATCAAAGAAAGTTTGTAAAAAGATTCCAAAAAATGGAATCAAAAGGCCAATGCAATTGATTGATATATTCAGTTATCAATTGTATTGTGTCCCATAGTCATTGGTTTGGGCTACTCTGACATATGTAATTGAGGTAACTCTAGTTCACAATCCAAGGACCGCAATAGAATATTCTGTTTCCTAGAAATATTTTGCACACAATATAAGACCTTAAGAATTAAAGAAAACCTGAAATATTCTTGATCCTCTAGGTCCTCTAAATGTGTTAATGACAGGCATGGATCCCTATGAGAAGCTCTAATCTAGACACATGAAGTTCTTTTGGAACTGGATCAATATTTATAAGGATCAAATGATCTTTGCCTTGACTCCTTTGAGAAGAGAATCAGGAGGATCCGGGCCTTCAGTGTCCAAACCTTCCATCACAAGTTATTATTGTTATCAACCGTTGTTGAAATCATCTTGCTCAGCTTAATTTTACCTGTGGGAAAATAAGGCCTAGTTAGGTGAAATGACTAGTCAGTGGTAGAATCAATATTACCTCCAATTCTTGTGTCTGTCCAATCTGCCTGTGCTGCCTTTTTAAAAGCCAAGAAGAAAATAGAAAGACTAGATGAGCTAGATGAGAGACTACGGAAAGTAGGTGTGATAGCTTAGGTGGTGTAGCTGCCAGACAGTCAGGGAATTAGGTGGGGGCAGTGACTTCTAAAATGAAGAGGGTAGGCCAGCATCGGCAGACCGACATGTTTCCTAAACTGTCCAGTGATTAACATTGTGTTAGTTTCCTAAAGTTGCCATAACAAATTACCACAAACTTGATGTCTTACAAAGCAAAAATTTATTTTCTCAATGATAGTAAGATATTAGGGGCCTCCCTGATGGCGCAGCAGTTGAGCGCTGCATTGTGGAGCTGTTGACAGCGCGCGATGCGAGTTTGACGCCCAGCCGGGGAGAATCCCACATGGCGCAGCAGACCTCTCCTGCCTCGCCCGCTGCTCCCCTCAGCAGTGTATTTCTGATCTGCCTGTTCTGCTCCCCGCTCTGTCTCTGGTGAACCCTCTTGCCGCCCCATGCCTCTGGCCTGTACCCCAGCTTGTATGCATAAATAAATAAATCTTAAAAAAAAAAAGACAGTAAGATATTAGCAGGTTCATATTCTCTCACTAGTCTCTATGGGAAATTCCTCCTTATCTCTTCCAGTTTTTGACAGCTCCAGATATTTCTTGGAGTGGGACTGCTTTTCTCCCATCACTGCATCTCTTTTCACATGGTTTTCTCCTTGTGATAGAGTAATTTATCATAATCTGTCTTCAAATAATATCATACCATTACTGTGTTCATTTTTGCCTTCTGATTCATTGAACTATATTTTACTGTTATATGTGTTCCATACCATGATTATTATTTATTTTGCCTAAGACATTTTTTCTAAATAATTTAAAGAAGTTAAAAATACGAAATGTTTTTATATTGACATATTAAGGAATCTGGTATAGCTTCATTTCTCTAATTCTAAGATTCTAGCTGGGCATCATTTTCCTTTTGCTTGGAGAATTTCTTTTAAGATCCTGTGGTAAAGGTCTATTGTTGACAAATTTTCTTAGCTTTAGTTTGTCTGAAAAGTTCTAATTTTACTTTCAATCTGAAAGCTAATTTTATTGACTACAAAATTTAGGTTGACAAATTTCTTCCTCCCAGCTATTTAAAGATGATATTCCAGTGTCTTTTGTTAAAAACTGAGGTACCATTGATTTACAATACTGTATATGATTTAGGGAAATAGGTTCATGCCTTCTCAGATATATATATATATATATATATATATATCACACTTAAGTTTAGAAAATATGTATGTGGATAAGTCTTTGTTTCTCTGATGAATGTGTATTTTTTTTTCTCTGAATAGTATCAAAAATTTCTCTTTCAGTGACATTTTCCTGCTGTTCTCAGGGTCATGGGTAGGTGTATGCATGGTGTATAATCACATGTGCGTGCTTATAGCTGGTTGGGTTTTATTGAGGAGCCTTTTGGATCTATGAGTTTTTAGTTTTATGTTTGAAACATTTGGTCATAATTACTTAAATATTTTACTTACTCTCCCTTTGCCTCCGCCACTCCCCGTCACTACTTTACTCCTTCTGGAACTCCAGTTAGGTTCTACCATGTGATGCTATCATTTTGGTCATGAAAGATCAGTGTACATGTCTCTATTTTATTTTAACTCCTTTTTTCCTCCCATGTCCTTTATTTTATATAGGCATATTTTATATATTTTATATAGGTTATTTTATATAGGTATACTTCACTCTTCATGTCTATACAGTGAGGGCAAGAATATCATAGGATTTATTTGATTATTGTGAGGAATAAAGGGATTGATATTTGTAAAACACCTAGAGCAGTCCCCAGCACATGTAAGTACGATATAATTGCTACTTATTATTTGTGCTACTTTTTATTCATAGTTTAAAATATTTTTATTTGTTTTCTTTCCTTCCCAACATTTTATTGAATTTATTGGATTCCATTCCTTCTCTCCTCCTTACACACACAATGATTTAAAGTTTTTTGTTTCTATCTCTTGGAAACCATCAAAAGTTCCTCTGAATACTTTAGGCTGAGAGTATTTTAATCCTCAAACAAGCATTCATTCTGTTTTTATCTTCTTTTTCTTCATGGAGGAACGTATTTGCTATACATCTTACCTATCCTTCTTTGGAATCTTCCAAATAAACTATTCCTAAATCCTTTTTTAAAAGGTGATTTTTTTGGGCACCCAACCTAAAAGAAGAAACAAGAAGGAATCTTGTGTGATAGTAGTATGCGGAGGAATAGAATGTAAACGGAGCATGTCGAAGCCAATGAGTTAGGAAAGCAGTTGGGAATTTATCAAAAAGATTATCCAAGAAAGAAAAGCTTTTCATATTTCAGGTATTTCCTTCACACAGCCATCTGAAGGTGATCCATTTTCTTATATATTAATTTTATATTAATATTTACTTTCTTTCCCCACTCTGATATGTAGATTTCCCTATGGCATTTGATAAACACATCCATTTTGGAGGATCACTGAAGACCTAAGGTGTTCATGGACAACATTGCCTCGATTTCATCTAGATAGGGTTATGATTGGATTTTCCAGTCCCAATCACAAAGTATTTGTTTCATAAATGGTATAATGTATTATTATAGGCACCCTCATTATACTTTGCCAATAAATGAGGATATTTTCTTTTTCTTGTGATTCTTTCTGACATTTATTTAATTTTGGTACTGGTAAGGAGAAGGGAAGATAGGATTTCCCCCTTTTTTCTAATTTTCAGTACTCAAAATGACACCTTGTTATATTTAAATTAAAATGAAAAACTAAATAGAACTTTTAGGTGCTCGGTAATAAGATTTCTTAATGTTATGTCCAAGTGTTTCTAGATAATTATCTCTTTTGTTCTTTTTTTTAACCTTCTGATAAGCCTGCAAAAACAAGATATGTTTGAAAGTCTTTCACTCTATTTCCTGCTTCTGAAGTGTAAATGCTTTAATTATTTGAAACTCTCTGAGGTACTCTGCCAAAGGACTGTCAGAACACTGCAATTCCACTCCTGAAAATCTCTCAGGCCCAGCACAAGTTTTGTGATTTAAGGAGAGATATATTTCAATGAATACAATAGCAGCTTACTAGGTATTTAAATGCAAAACTTTTGATAAAGATTCTGTGCTTCTTTGAGGACCTTTAATTTTTTTGGATGAAGTCATAGAACCCAGTCATGCCTATAATCATATAGATAAATGGTTGAAAGGGCTTGTAGAGGTTACTTAGTTCAACTAGATCTTACAGATGAGAAACCCAAGATGCATATGATTAAATGGGTTACCTGAGAACTCCAAGCAGGTTAATATTGACCAGAGTACTTGTTCTCTTGCCTCCTGGTTCAGTGGTCTTTTCGTATATAGAAGAGTTTACATTTCTTGAACATTACTTTAGAGAATCCTTTGCTTTGACTGACTTCAAAGAAAAATAAAATATTCAGTTAAGCCCCTACTTTGTATAAGACAAATTTTAAGATATAATAGGATATTGATAGCCTTCATTAACTGAACTCTCACTTGCAAAGCACAGGAACTGAATAGATTCAGATAATGTTTTGGGCATAAGCCTGATATCCCTAGTTGCCGTATACTTGTCACTTGATATACAGGAATCACATTCTGTAGCTTCTCTCAGTATCTAATCTTCCTTTCCTCACTTTTCCTCATGTATCAACTGGATTCTAGAATTGGATTACTACATTTATGAAAAAATGAATTTGGGAAGATTATGTATCCCACAGTCGTAAAATCTCTAGGTTTTCAGGGATACCAAAGATTATCTAGTTTAAATATGTATCTTTCTGAAGAAGGCATTTAACTATTGCATTTGACATAATTTTGATAAAGATTCTGTGCTTCTTTGAGGAGGGGGAGATGAAGGCAGTTGCTAGGAAGTGTTTATTGTGAGACTGATAGGCTTTGTCTTAGATTTATAAATGAGTTTCTCGTCTTGCAGGAAAACGAAAATAGCACCTTTTGCCTTGCTTTCCTATTTGGAAGGAATTTAGAACTTTCCAAAGGGTTGCAATAGTTGTTAAATGCCTTCTTTAGAAAGATATTTATTTAAACTAGATAATCTTTGGTGTTCCTGAAAACTTAGAGATTTTTTGATTGTTGGGATACATAACCTTCCAGCAGCTTGGAAGCTCTAAAGCAACTGGCCACTGGTATACACCAAAGCCAGCGTGAATGGCTTATTTCTGCTAGTGTGTTTCTGATGACACTTCTCACACTAGTATCAAAATTGTATTCAGTCTTTATCGTTCTGGAATCATTGATCTTGCTCTCTTCTCTCCTGACTTCTATAACTCCCCCACGTTGCTTTTTTCTTGAAATGGAATGATTTTTCTTTTCTTATATTTGTAGAATCCTCTGCCTTCTTTATTGCTTGAATGTCAGTCTTTCCAACAGTCAGGATAGTGTTCTTGTCCCAGTTCTCACTCTGTATTTATACACAAACACACATACACACGCACATACACACACAATTTAATATTTGTGCGATCAATTAAGCAATAAGTAAAGACAATTTCATTTTTCTTAAAGTTTTTATTTCTACTCATGCTCCTAACTCCAAAATCTCTGTTATATTGATGATCTGGATGTGTGTGTATGTTTACTTGAACTCCATTTATATGTTACCTAGACTTCTAACTTAATATTCAAAATGAACTCACCCTCAGTATTTGCTTTCTTGATTGTCAGACCTACTTCTTCTCCCAAGTAGTGTTACATACACACTTCTGTGTCTTAGGGGTGGAGTTAAGCAGCCTTGTTTCACTTACAGCTGATCACCAGTGGGCTCAAATTCTCTGACTTCTGCATCCTCACTTGTACCCTGTGTTTAGTAGGGAGGAGACTTGGAGGAGAGATGTGGAAGAGAGACATGTAGGGCCACTAGAAGAGATGCTTGGAAGAGACGTGACTGAGGTACGCGTGGGAAGGCTGTTCCTAGTTCTTTGCAGAGACAATGGCAGCTGTTTTCCTGACTTCAAGGTGGATTGTTTGGTAGATTTTGAATTCTGCATCTCTCCTTCCATCCCAGTTCTCTGGGACCTGACCTGCCCGACTCCTTTCTTTTGGTTCTCTGCCAGAAGATATCTCAGACTTATGGCAAGCTTTCATGCCTTAGCAGGCCCACTTCAAACTGAGCTTCTTTGGCTGGGCATTGCCCATGAGGGAATGGTTAATTTGGGGGGGAGGGATTTATTGGGAAACCATCATTAAGAATATCCTTCTCTCTCTGTGCACACTAATTCTATTATTGATTTTTCACGCTGAGATTCTGCTTCCTTTGCCTTTGTGCGACAGATGACTGGACACCTTTTAGAGCATGCGCCCCTTAATAGTTCGGGGTCTCTGGGTAACCCACACAGCACTTTAACATGTCCTTTTTGGTTCCTTTACCAGCTCCATTCCAATATATTATAAAATTCTGTTGCTGTTTTCTTCCAAGACATTCTCTCACTCCCTTTGCAACACCAATCCTAGTCCAACTTCATTTCTCTTTCTACTTCAAGACCCTCCCTAACTCACATCCTTGCTTTTTAAATATTATCCTCTAATCCAATCCTCTCTATACAAATACCATTGTATCAGTATCTAAAATGTAAGTATGGTTCTATTGCTTTTTTTAAATTTTGTTTTATTTTGCTATTTTCAGTGACTTTCCATTTTCCAGTGGATAAAATCCAAGCTTCTTAATATGGCCAACTGGCCCCTCCTCCTGACCTTTCCAAGTTTTGTCTTATAACACTCTTTGTCACTTTTTGCTTCAGTTGCATGGTATTGCTTGAATCCCTCATTCAGAAAGCATGCTATTCTTCACACCCATGCTTTTACTGATGCCATCTTTCCCTCCCCTCTGTTTGTTTTTTTTTTTTTAAAACACATCCTGCCAACTTTTTAAGAATCAGTCCTGTAAGTTTTCAGTGAAGCCACCCACAAAGACTTGAATACTCTCCTTAGTAGGATCCTGCACTTCCATATTCTCTGTCAATGTTATTATCACCTCACTGGTGACATTATTTTATAATTATCTGTTTATATAAGTCCATCTCTTCTACAATGTAGGAATCTTTAAGTGTAGATACTGTGTCTTTATTTCTTTTCCAGGACCTGACTACTGCTTGAAATATAGCAGACCTTTAATAAATATCTGTAGGATAATGCTAATGGGATAAGAAGGCTTTTGTTAGCCTTTGTCCTATAAATCCAGAAGATTCCAACCTGGCAGCTTTGGAAGTTGGGTGGTTTATTCTGGGAGCTTTATTTTTGGCTTGATCTGTGATTTCTCAGATTTATAAGCTGTGGGGCAAGGGGAGCATAGATTGGGATAAATTCTGGTTACCTTCTTGTTTACACTGGTAAAATCACAATTCTGTTTGTTCAACTTCAGAAATATTTCTAAAATACATCAGCTATTTTTAATTCAGAATACCACATTGCTTCAGTAGTCTCCCATAAATGGTTTCCTTGCCTTAAGTCTTGTCCCTTTCAATTCATTCCCTGCACATAATGTTACCTAGTAATCTTTCTTAGATACAGAAATTCTTCATTGGGTTTTAAAAATCTTAGACAAAAGTCCAGACTCTTTAATGCCACTAGTAATTATTGCATTTTATGATCTGACCCTTACTTCCGTCTCCAACCTCCTGGTTGTACCAGGCTGTCCTGGCCCATCTGAACTCCTGCTAGATTGAATGGCTTTTAGTTTGTCCAAACTACCTTATTTCACCTATTTCTGGGTCTTTGGATTTACATGGGTTTCTTATCCACATCCTCATTTCCAACATTCAGGTCATAGCTTAGATGTTTCTTTTTCTAGAAGGAAATCCAGACCCACTTTAAGAATCTTTTATTCTCTTTCTGCTCATTTCTCTGCCCATATTCTCCTGTAACACCCCTGTCTTCTCTCACACACATGTATCATGTTAACAAACTTGTCTTATTATCTCTGTAGCTCATTAAACTAAGTCCTGAGAAGACAGACTGTGTCAGTTGTGCACCTTTTTGTATACTCAGCACTGAACACAGGAGTTTGTACAAATTGATGCTAAATATTTATTGAATGAATGAATGCATGAAAACATGAATATAAAGCATGGATTTCATCTTTTTATACTGTCGAGAATTTACTTAAGATAAAGGCAACCAGAACACTAGAATTTAAAATACCTTTTCTTTCTGGCATTCTGATATTTATTGTTGTTTTCAGACATACAATGAAGAACCCAGGTTTACTAACCTGAGTCTCTTGTAGATTTAGGGAATCTGTCTGACTCTCTAAGTTACCATAATAATGAAGACTTTTCCCAGAATTAGTCACTAATAAGAGGAATGTGGTGACTGATAGAACTAAGATAGCTAACCTCATTTCTACTTTTGTAAGGAGGAAAGCCCCCTCTCTGAACCAAAATAAGTGGGTGCCACTAAGTCACTGGCAATGGTCTAATATGACAGAAATAGTCTTTTGGAGCCATCATGGAATTTGGGTCTGGTTTCATGACAAGAGAGTGGGAAGATAAGCTTTTAAATATTGTTGTAGAGCATTTTATCATCTAGTGAGGTGTAAGGCTGAAATTTATTAGTGACTAAGCAAAGCAGACCTATTTTTAGGTGTAAAGGTTAGCTTGCAACACTCAGAGAGTGGGAGACAGGGAGGAAGTCTTACCAGCTCAGTTGAGTCTTGTTTTATTTATAAATACTGTGTTGATTAATTTGAAGGTTTTTTGAAAAAATTTTAAAAAGATTTATTTATGCATACAAGCTGGGGTGTTGGCCAGATGTGTGGGGCGATGAGAGGGCTCACCAGAGACAGAGTGGGGAGCAGAAGAGGCAGATCAACCAAAGCACACTGCTGAGGGGAGCAGCGGGCGAGGCAGGAGAGGTCTGCTGCGCCATGTGGGAATCTTCCTGGCCGGGCATCAAACTCATGCAGCCGCCACAGGTCCGCAGCGCTGCCCTTAACCCATTGTGCCACCAAGGAGGCCCGAAGTTGGTTTTAATTAATTCAAAGTTGGTTATATTTAATTGTGATCCTGAAATAAATCAGATCCCCTCTTAGTTACCTCATTTTAGTCAAAAGAGAGCAAAATAAGTGTTTTTATCTGTGTTACCAAATACTGGGGCGTACTATGTTTGTGGCTTTATTTGTTGTATTGGGTATTAATGGGATAAATAGAAAAATATCTTTTCTTCCTTGTAAATGAATCAAAGGTCCAGGGGATCTGTTCCTTAGGAAACTTGTTTTATTTCTTGTCTCCTCTATAGAGAAATAATACTTAACTGCGGTTTGCCCACTTATTTCTCATGTGTGACACTGGCATTAGAAGGTGCAGGGAGGGAAGAGATGACTCAGTCTGGATGAATCACTACTACTTGTAAGGAAATTGCGGAGTGTGGGTTTCGTGACCTCTTACACTTTGAGCTCAGGAGATCTGTGAGGATGAAATTTTATCCCAAAATAAACTCTAATCAAGTGAGTTTAGTGACTGATCATGTTATATACGATCCTTCTTCTTAATTTAGTCTTTGTATTGAGTCAGTAGTATTAACTATGAAAGACAAATATTCCTGGCATATTCTATTTAGACGTGTGGCATTTGCACAAAAAAAAAAAAAAAAAAGGAAAAAAACAACAAAATTTGGCTTTGAGTAACAAAAACTGGTCTCGATCTCAGGTTATGTGATTTTGGGCAATAAGTTAAAATATTTGAGCCTGTTTCCTGATCTTTGAATTGAGACTAATTTAAACAAAGCATAAAGGTCAGGAAACCATTGCATGGGGTGATGGAAACTTTTTTGTTATTGACTGAACTCAGAAGGGGTTGTTGAAGTGGGTTTCATGGCTAGATCCAGTTACCAAGACACTCCCCCCGATTCACGTACATGTGCATCCACACATAAACTTCCCATGTACTTTCATTGAGGATGTATACACATTTCACCCCTCATCCAGGCGGTGACTGACAAATCTGTGAACACATTTCCTTTGAACACATAACTGCTACATCCATGTCAGAGAAAGAACTGAGCTCTCCTGGGCATCTGCCTACTCTAGATGCAACAAAAGCTCAGTGCTGTTTGTAAATTGCCTTGATTAACCCTCTACCTGATATCCCAAGACAAGCATTACCTATAGTTCCAGCTAAGGGATAATTATGGGGGAAAGAAAGGGAGTCAGGTTTCAGTTTCAGTTTTAAGGGTTGGCTGAAATAGGGGGTGAATAGGGAGATTTGATCTTGGAGACCTGCTGTGGCTGAATGATCAGACCTTGTTTCAGTTCTGAGGAAAGATTATGGGCAGGGCCACTACGTACAATTGGGCAGGTGTTTGAGAGCATAAATGTAGCATGATCTTACAAGAACTTGTATCAGGGGAGGAATCCACCTCATGATCCCAAGCTGTGTGCCCTGCCAGGGAGCCTTGAGTGCCCAAGAAAAGGTCTGGGAACCTCACCTCTCACAGCAAGTGACCTTTCATCAGACAAACCATATGCCTGTGGAGCTGCTCCCTTTTCCTGATTCCCAAAAAGATACCATGTAGGTTAGAGGAAATTGAGAAATAGGAGCACAACTAACTGAAATGGGGCTTTTGTATAGAGAGATATATTAGCATGGAGATAGGTAAATTATGTTAATACAATCAATCTCAGGGCAAGAGCTCAGTGTTTTTATTTTTGTATAAAGTTTTTTTTTTAAGATTTTTTATTTATACATGCAAGCTGGGGTACAGACTGGAGGCGTGGGGTGGCGAGAGGGCTCACCAGACAGAGCGGGGAGCAGAAAAGGCAGATCAGAAATACACTGCGAGGGGAGCAGCGGGCGAGGCAGGAGAGGTCCGCCGCGCCATGTGGAATTCTCCCCGGCCGGGCATCGAACTCGCATCGCTGCTGCCAACAGCTCCACAGCGCAGTGCTTAACCACTGTGCCACCAGGGAGGCCCTATTTTTGTATAAAGTTTTGTTGATGTCCAATAGCTACTGGACACAACACACACACACACACACACACACACACACACACACACACACACACACACATATATATTTGGATTTAAATAAACGACTCAGTTCCTTGGTTACACAAGTCACTTCTTGTTTCTTATGTGTTAATAGGTATATCCACCTGTTTTGTGACTGCCATAATGTTTATTTCAGAATTATAGAATGTATAAGTTATTGTAGAAAGTCCTATTGAACAGCACTAGACTAATTAACTTTTTCCAGTCTGTGGATTGTTCTTTGAGCCACATTAAATGATTAATCCCACTGTAATTGTATTTTCTCTAGTAAATGACTGTTTACCGTATCTGAGTAGTATATAAATGCAGTTTTAATGTGACTTCTGGCTTTTTTTAATTCTTGAACAATATTCCTTAATACTCTCTTCAGAAGCAACTCCGTGTTCAGTTATTTTGTATGTTCTTCCTGTGATTCTCAGAATAGCTACAACACACTTACATAGACCAGCACTTACTGTTTTTATTCTTTTTCACTCAAATGATAGATAACTTTACAAGTTATACCACACAGTGATTTTTGTTACCTTGTAATTTATCTGGAGGAAGATTCATATTAGCATATGAATCTCTCATTAATTTTGAAGACTGTATAGTATTCCTCTTTATGGATATATGTGTGTATGTATCTGTGCATATGGGTATGTATTGTGTCTGTTTTTGTTGAATAAAGCTGCAAAGAATAGCATGGGTCACTTCAAATTTATAGGATTGTATTTATGGGATATATTTATGAAACTGGAATTATAATGTCTAATTTTGAAATTTGCATAGATACGGTAAATTGCCTAATTCACTGTATTGGAATCTCACTGATGTATATTTTGACTAACCATATGTAAGTGTGCCTATTTCTTCACAGCATCACCAACAGGGTATATTGTTTAGCTATTTTTCAGTCTTATGGGTGGAAATTATATGCCCATACAATTCTAATTGATATTTCCCTTATGAGACAGGGGGGCAATTTTTCATGTGTTTAATAATCACTTTATTTGTTTTGAATGCCCAAATGAGTTTTTCTTTATATTTGAAGTCCATTTAACTTGGATACACCCCATCTTGACTAATGTGGGTCATTGTGCTCTAGGACATGATGTGCCAAGTCATTATTTAACTTCAAGTATTGTTTAGTTTTAGGAATGTGTTTTTTTTTTTTTTTTAATGAATTGTGTTGTTCAATTATAGAGTTCATCTTTAGGTATTCAAATTATGTCTATATTGAATTTTCATTATTTATCCTCCTGAGCTTTTTCTCTCAAATTTTAAATTATTATGATTTACTTCCCCCCATCAATTATCTACTTCATTTATTGTGTTTATTTTTTTTAAGTTTTTTTTTTTTGCATACAAGCTGGGGTGCAGGTCAGAAGTGTGGGGTGGTGAGAGGGTTCACCAGAGACAGCGGGGAGCAGAACAGGTAGATCGACCGAAATACACTGCTGAGGGAAGCAGAGGATGAGGCAGGAGAAGTCTGCTGCACCATGTGGGAATCTCCCCTGCTGGGCATCGAACTTGCACCACAGCTGCTGTCAGCTCTACAGAGCTGTGCCCAACTCGTTGCACCACCAGGGTGGCCCCATTTATTGTGTTTTTAATAATATTAGTCCCTTATTTTTCTTCCAATTTTGTTTTCAATTGTGTATATATATTTCTGAGCTCTTCACATTTTGCCTACTTGTCAGCATCTCATTCTCAAGCACTTATATTTCTGCTTTGTCTTTTTATTTGACTTACATTTTATAATTTTCTTTCTACATTCCTGAGGCATTTTGTGTAGATACTATGCTGGTATTTTATGTTCACTCTTCATCTTAGAGGACAGTAAAATTTTCCTGGACAATGTTCTGATAGAACATTTATATGGTGGAAGAGTTGGTACTGTATGCCAAGTTTATTTGAATTTTCTTATGATTCTAGAGTTTGTGGAGAGTTTTTATAGCAATTAAATCTTTCCAGCTTTGGGGTTGTCCAAGAGGGAAGGTTTCTCTTGTGCTTTGTTTATACAGAGACAGACGACTTTCGGAAAACATAGCTTGTCTGTGTCATCTTTTTTTTTTTTTTTTTTTTAACTCCAGTGTGTGTATCACCACCCTGCTGTTAAAAACAAAGGCTTTGGCAATCAGTCCTCAAGTTGTATTCTTCTCTTTCAAAAATGGTCTTAGCTGTTTTTGTTTTTTTTTTTCTCCTGAGATCTATCGCCATGAGTTTCTCTACCTGATTCTTGGTGTGCTCTTACTTAATTCTTAGTGCATGAATAACCCCTAAACCAATCCTGTAGTTTGGCATTATATCTATTTCCTTTATTTCCCCGAAATAGAATTTTCATTTTGATTTTTTAAATTCTCATGTTTAGGAAGGAAAGAAAAGGCCAATTATTCTACCTCCATTAAATTGACCATCATTTTGCATTATTCTTTGTAATATTTTGTATTTTTTAAACTTTTCAAAGAATTAATGCCTGATTAGTGATAGTTCAGTTCTTACTAATTATCTTATTTTGATCTAGCCCAAGATCTATGTTGCTTAATAGACTTCTTCAGAGAAATTCTACCTATCCTCAAACTATGAAGTTTAGAGAAAAAGTAAATTTCTTTCCTCACAATACTATTCTTTCTAGAATTACTTAACTTCCCTAGAGACAGACTTCAAACATTACCAGTGTGTTTTACTCCTTAATATCTCCTCCTTAACACCTTTATAATTAATCACTATTTCCATGACAACTACAGCTAATTATACCTGCTTTATATGGGGCAGCATGATCAGCACTAGATAGTAATAGTTCTTACATTTGATTTAAAGGTATTTCTGCCTTAAGTCCTCAAGCTATTGAGAAATTGCATTTCATAAATGCACATTAAAAGTTATTTTAAAATTCAAAGGTATCTTTCTCATTTAGAGTCCGAAGCTCAGAATCTGCACAAATGTTTTTGTCGCCCAAAGAAATGCTTCTCCACATCGCTTGCGCTATTCCTTTGAAAGAAAAAATGACTTCTCTGAAAGCATGAAAATTGGTGGGTGTTGCCACTGCCATGTTGAATACAGATCATCTTTTAGAATATGAGGAGATTTGAGCAGAGGAAGTTCTTAAGAATGAAAAAAATTTTAACTTGTCATATTCTTTCACTTTGAAGGATGAATACAAACAATTCTAATGTAGCTAACAATGTTTCCCAGCCGTTTCTAGTAACCAGTTTTTGTTTCTGAGAATTTGTAATTCATGGTTCAGGTGGTTTTCTTAACAATTTATTTATTGGAGTGTCGTATGTAGAATAAGGAATATTTTGTAAAATAAAACAGTTCACATATATTCTTTTTTTAAAAAGATTTATTTATTTATGTATACAAGAACTGGGGTATAGACCAGAGGTGTGGGGTGGTGAGAAGATTCACACAGACAGAGTGGGGAGCAGAACAGGAGGATCTACTGAAGTACACTGCTGAGGAGAGCAGCGGGCAAGGCAGGAGAGGTCTGCTGTGCCATGTGGGACTCTCCCTGGCTAAGGATTGAATTCATGCTGCAGTGACTGTGGATAGCTTCATAGGCTGAGACTTAACCCATTGCACCACCAGGGAGGCCCAACACATATATTCTTAAGTGAGTTTACTTATAGGTCAAGTTATAACAGTGAAATCAAATTTTTATGTTAGCAATGAGATGGAATTTGAGCACTAAAATTCAAGTTGTGTTATTTTTATAAAAAATCACTATTATATCAGATGGATGTTTTCACTGATAGGAGGAACATACAGAAACCATACAAGGGATCAGAAAAAAAAAAGACAAAACTTGCAGTCAAATTATAAATTGGAGACACTCATCAGGGGAGAGGGAAGGGAAGGGATAAAAATGGGAGGGAAGAACACAAAAATCTATGGTGATGGTTTGTGGGTGTGTTGGTGGTGCTAATTTTATGGGGACAACACCTCAGAGAAGAAATCAAACATTGTACAAAAATGAACAATGATTTAAAAATATATAAATAAAAAATTCACTATGAAAATAGATTATTTTAATATCAAAGATCTTTAGCATTACTAAAATAATCATAATTTCAAAATTTTATATTCATTAACTCTGTTATTTTATAATTTGAATGTTTTAAAAGACAAATATTTTTGAAAAAAATATAAGAAAAATACCTTCACTTATTATCATATGCTTTCATATGCAATTGTGACAAAAACACATTTAAAATTTGGAAACTATGGACATGTTTAGTATTTTGATCCTTTAGATGACTGCTATCAGTAGAACACAAACTATGTAAAAACCTTGATCAGGTGACATTGTTGTTGAAATAAAGACAAGAAAAATAAATCTATGGAAAAAATACTATATTTGCTTCATTACTCATCAAACATTGCTGATCTGTCAATAGAATATTCATGTAGTATAATAAGTAAATTTATTTGCATTTTTTAATTATGTTGACTTTCAATCATATAAAAACATAACTCATTACTTTTCAATTTTGTCAAGGAAAGATAAATTTGTCAATGTCACAGGATAGAACATATATTAAAACACCATTTGAGGGGATAATTTAGTTTTCATACATTTTGAGGCATATGACTTGTTGACTCCCATTTGCCAGGGGCCTTGAAAATTAACAAGTTCTTGGCCTTGAGGAGTTTTCATCATCTAAATTCCAACTTCTTAAAGTTTTTTGCAAACGCCTTTCCATTTGCAGTTCTGCTACCTTCACTGCATTCCTTTTTAAAATGGTTTTTAATTCCAGTGGAGAGATGATGTTTTACTTGAAGAAATCCTTATAGTATGCTAGACATTTAATAAATCATTGTGAATTGGACTGAATTTAGTTGAACGAAGGAATAACTAAGAGGAAAGGAGTTGTCCATCAATAGAAATAAGTTGATAGGTATGGAAGAGGTAAGAGATTCTGGCTAAGAAAATGTTATTTGAATGCTATTGTATCTGGACCTACCTGGTGGCGCGGGAATTAAAGTCTCAGTATTATCAAGATATCACCAGCCACTGTGGCATGAGTTTGATTCCTGGCCAGGGAGCTGACCTACATGGCACAGCAGACCTCTCCTGTCTCACCCACTGCTCCCCTCAGCAGTATATTTCAGTTCTGCTCTCCACTTTGGTGAATTCTACCCGCCACCTCTGGCCTACACCCCAGCTCTTGCATACAAAAATAAATGTGTGTAGACAGACTTACATTCACAGTATAACCAATCTTTTTTTTTTCCTATGTGCCTATCATTAAATGAAAAAAATGTACCGGGAACACCCCAAGAAGTCTTGAGAGAATTCAGTAGTTGTTATTTCTATGAATGGGGACACAAAACACTGACTGGTTAGAAACTATGATTTTGAAAAATCCTTTGTAGGTGATTCTGCTTTCTGTTGAAACACACACACACACACACACACACACACACACACACACACACAATATTAGTTTGGTGCCAACTGTGTAGGAAAAAAAGAAACTATGCAGCTAAAACTGCCACTTAATCTAGTCAGTGAACTCACAAATGTTTATTGTGTACAGAATCTTGAGGTGCATTGCTCCATCTCTGCCTACACAGAATTCACCTTCTAGTGGGTGGAGCGTCCAGTCAGCAATATTTTGTATCCTTACTTGGTAGCTGCTTAGTAGGCACAAAGAGCCCGCACTAATGAGGCGGGGTTAGGGCAGGCAAACTTCAAATATTAGAGGCCATTACTATTAATTTTTTTTTTAATTTATAAAATTTTATTTTATTTTTTTTTAATTGTTATTTATGTCTTTTACATTTTGTATTCCCCTTGGGCAGCCCACCACCAATTCACCCATGATCCATCTCCATGGTCCCCTGTATTCGCCTCTCTTCCATTTTGTGCCCTTATCCTCCCCTCCCCACCCCCCCACCACTGAGTTACTATTAATTTTTAAGGCTGCAATTCTTAGTATTGACATCCTGTCATCTCCAAACTGAAAACTCAGGAAGCATACTGTTTTTCTTCTTTTTTATTTTAATATTCTATCATAGATATCATTCTATAACTTGGTAGTCCAAAAATTTTAACTCATCAGTTAAAGAAATATGAATTATAAGAACCTCAAATGTCTTCTTGGTTGATGAATTGTCATGATTTTTCATATGGTTGTATCATCCAGGAATCAAGACAATCAAATTGACCCCAAAATGTCATTAAACATTTTTTGGATGATTCAGAAAGATTAGGAGGAAGAAACACTAAAGAACATAACAATGACACCAATAAAGCCTATGGAGTTGGTAATGGACATGTCCACTTCTCGAATGGGAGGGAAAAAAACATTTTAAGACATTATAAGAGAAAATTATACTTCCAACATGAGCTTACTCAATTTCCTTCATAACCTCTCTTTGCTATTTTCTATTAACTTATATCTTTAGAAGAAAAAACAAATGTTTATTTTTATTCAAGTTTCTAATGTCAATATGAGCTTGTATAGACCTGCTCATAAGTAGGTGTTGCTCATAAATTTGTGGTGAAAATCCTAAATATCTTCTTTTACTATGTTTGACTGGGAAGATTCACTCTTATTTTTGAAGGATTCCTCTCCGTATGCTTAATAGTTTTTTTTTTAAGATTAATTTATTTATGCATACAAGCTGGGGTACAGGCCAGAGGCATGGGGCGGCGAGACAGAGGGGGTAGCAGAACAGGCTATCGACTGAAATACACTGCTGAGGGAGCAGCGGGCGAGGCAGGAGAGGTCTGCGGCACCATGTGGGATTCTCCCTGGCTGGGCATTGAGCTCCTGTCACTGCTGCCGACAGCTCCATAGGGCAGCGCTTAACCGCTGCGCCACCTGGGAGGCCCTCTCTGTATTCTTGGTTCTCTTGCTGACTGCTGCTGCCTGCTCTGAAGTTGACCTCATGGTTAGCAATGCATTCTGAGTGAGTTACTTCATCGGCAATAGTCATGCAACTGTGAAATCTCTGTGGTGGTTTCCCTGGTCATCACTGCCAATTTGAAATACCAGAGACACTATGATGCTGACTTTAGTCCTCACGCCCAAATAAGTGGAGGCTGGACACTTACCACTGGACAGGGCTTCTGTGCAGATTAATGCAAAGGAGGCAGGAAGGTTTGGCAGGGACTGGGCCACATTAAAATTTCCAAAGAGGTCAGGCACTGCTCCATCCCTCTTCAGGATCCCAAGCTTTCTCAAATAGAGAATAGACAGAGAGGAGCAAGTCTTCTGTCTCCATCCTGAAGGCCCACTGATCTTTTCCTGTGATCTAAGATACAAACTTGTCACTTTAATTTTTATCACAGTAAGTCTTTTTTTTCCTTAATTCCCTTAGAAATAAATAAGAAATCAGTTAAGTAAAGAAAAGAAAGCTCTACCCCTTAAGAATCACAACCCTCGATCAGGAGCTCTTTCAGCATTACCAGTGTGTTTTTCATGGTTGTATAATGGTGCCTGGGAGTAGGGACATAAATATAGGTTGGTTTAATCAATACATGAGAAACATGTGGTACACTTCGTTTTGAGGGCAGATGAAAAAAGCTGTCCAGATCCAAGCTAAAGGAATGGGGTTGGCTTGCCATTCACACTGTTAGTCTTGTTTTGGGATTTTGTGTAATTTGAAAGACAGTCTCTGTGGAAGAAAAACTTCATGGCAGAACCAGGCTGCTGTTTTGACTGAGTTCATCCTCCTGTGTCTAGACACTTTATATGCTGAAGGAGATTGCTTCCTCTGCAAGTCTGTGCTATAAAGCTCACTATCCCTGTCTCAAAACTGTTGTAAATGCTTTTAAGAGCATTGTATGGAATAGTCCCAAAGAGAACCATCTGAGGCTAGTTTGTATTTGTTTGGAAATTGTAATACCAGTTTTCCAAATTCTCTTCCTGAAAATGTTCTCATGTCTGATTTGAAGGGATAGAGTTTCTCTTTCACAAGAGAGACTTGTGAAAAACAGCTTGGGGAAGAAGGTGAGAACTGGCCTTCCAGTGGGGAAGGGCTTGAAGCAACCTTCACTTTTGAGCCTAAGAGTGACTCTTGTTGAAACTCAGTAGCCACACAGAAAGTCTGTTGTCTGAGAGGACAACTCTTCCAAATCAATCTAATGCTTCCCCCAAATGGACTCCAGAGAGGGGATTATGCTAAGTGAAATAAGTCAAAAGGAGGAAGACACACACTGGATGATGTCACTTATATGTGGATTATAGAGAAACTACCCAGAGGGTCAGAAACTAACCCTTGAAAGATGATTATAGAACTGAGGCGACCAGAGGGGGAGAGGAAGTTGGAAGGGTGAGAGTAGACGTAGAGGGAGCGGAGTGGGCTGTGGGGATCTTGATGTCTGTGGTGTAGTAACAAGACCTGAGGAGAGAGGTCCTTTACTTCTAAAACACAAACAATGATGTAAACCAAAGTAACCTCAGTTAAAAAACTTTAACTATAAAAGTGACAGACTTCTGTTACTGCCATTTGAAAATTCCCTCTCTTTGTTTTTTTTTTTTTTTAAAGATTTATTTGTTTATGCATACAAGAGCTGGGTGTAGGCCAGAGGTGTGGGGAGTGGTGGTGAGAGGGTTCACCAGAGACAGAGCGGGGAGCAGAACAGGCAGATCCACTGAAAAACACTGCTGAGGGGAGCAGCGGGCGAGGCAGGAGAGGTCTGCTGCGCCATGTGAGTCAGATGCTCCCTGGCTGAGGATCACACTCCTCAGGGAGGCCCCTTCTCTTTGCTTATAAATGACTTCCAGTGATGTTTTTCAAAACTAATGTGTGAGTGCTATTGCAAACCCATTAACTACAGACAATGGGAGAGCCACACCCTAGTGAAAATCCTTCCGGGACATGTGATGTGGCTTCTCTGCTAGAAAGGTCTCTGGAGGTGTGCATGGGAGGTGAACTGGGATGCAGGGGGCTGGGGACCATTGCTTCCTTGAGGCTTCTGTAATGAAGAAGCATAGAGCTCTGTGAATGTGTGCATCACTCTGTAAAACCAAGAGCCAGAGAGGCCATTGAAGTGTTCTTACTTTCTTTTGTTAATAGGGAATAGTTTTTTGTTTTTTCTTAAAGAAGTAGATCAATACAACATTGTATTTGATGCGAATTTTCTGGGTTTTTTTTTTTTTTGGTTTTTAATTCACATGTAACAATGTCTTTGGGCTATTTCTTAGCAAAAGCAGAAATTCGTTGAATCACATGTTGCTTTCTGTTCAGGATTCATTTTCTGACACTTCTGTCATCTGTGACAATGGTTTGGTCTCTTACATTCTAGGTTAGACTTCATTTGGAGACAATATTTGATTCGCCTTTTATTAGGAAGGCATTATATGACTTCTTAACTACCCAGGAAAACAGTGGTCATAGCAGAAAATAGAATTATTAACCCTATTTTTTCTCTTGTACTCTTGTCGGACAAAATGCTATTTCTTGGATGCAATGTTCATTTCTGTGTCAATACAATTTTCTTATATTCTGAGAGAGATTAATTCTCAGACTACATTTAAAAAAAAATCTCACCAGCCACCAGAGGTGGTTATAATTCTATCATTCCAGTATGGTAGAGGTAAACAATTACTGTCTTCCTCCACTGTCTCTGTGAAACTTATCACTAATTAGTACATTTAATTCTCACAAAAATGCTTTGGCCTAGATATTTTAAATTCCTCTTTTTATAGATAAAAAACAACCTGAAGTATTTAAAAGATAAGAAATCTGTAAAAGGTTAAACAGCAGCTAGTAAAAGTGCCATCCAGGCTATCTGATGCCAGAAAATGTACTCTTAACTGGAGTCTCTTGTCGATGCAAAATCCTTTACCAGATAGACAATTTATAAATATCATCTCACAATTACAAGTACAAATATTTCTTTCAGTCTCATCAGTCTTTCAAAGATAGTATTTTTTAATTTTGAAGAAATTGAAATTATTATTTTCCTTGATAGACTTTGATTTCAGTGTTAAAGCGTACAGATCTTTGACTAATACAAGGTCACAAAAGTTTTCCCTTATTTTCTTTAATAACTTTCACTTTTAGGTTTTAAAAATAAGTGTGTGATCCATTTTGAATTTTTTATAATGTGAGTGATATTCATTGAAATTTATTTTACTTTTTTTGCATAGGGATATCCACATATTTGTTCAAGGATCATTTGCTGGGAAGATTATTCATTATCCACAGAATTACTTTTGCCCCTTGGTTAAAAATCATTAGTTCATATAAATGAGCAAGCATATTTCTAGACTTTTTGTTCTGATCCATTGATCTGTTTGCCCATTTTGAGGTCAGTGCTATACTGTCCTTTTTTTGTGTCATCATTTACACATATATAAATTTGTGGGTACTGGATTTTGCCATTATGTATTCTTTGGGTTTTTATATTCTGCAAGTAAGTGAAACCATCTGGTATCTGTATTTCACTTTCTGACTTCTCTTGGCATAATTTCCTCAAAATCATCCACTTTGTCCCTAAAGGCACTACTTCATCATCTTTAATCACTGACTAGTGTCCCATTGATTTTGTAGTCCAGAATATCTTTATCCAGTAACTGGGTAGTTAGGTTGGTTACATGACTTGGCTATTATTGTGGATAATGCTGCTATGAACATAGGAATATATAAATATTTTCGTATTATAGTTTTCATATTCTTTGGGTAAACACCTAGCATTGGTATTGTTGGATCATATGTTATTTCTATTTTTATTTTTAAAGGTATTTCCGTACAATTAGCCAAAGAAGCTGTGCCAGCTTGCATTCCTACCAGCAGTGAATGAATGTTCTCTTTTCTCCACATCCTTGAAAACATTTGTCATTTTCATTTGTTTTGATGAAGGCCATTCTCACAGTGGTGAGGATATCTCATTGTGGTTTTGATTTGTACTTATGTTATAATTAGTGATGTTGAACTTTTTTTTCCCCACCTGGTTGTATCCTTTCTGAATGTCTTTGGAGAATTTTCTATTTAGAACTTTTGTCCATTTTTTAATTGGCTGTTCTTTTGGTTGTTGTTAAGTCATGTGAGAACTATGTATTTTGGAACCTAACCCCATTTCAGACATGTAGTGAGCAAATAACTCCTCCCAGTTTGTAAGTTATCTTTGTTTTTATGAAAATTTCTTTTGAGATACAAAAGTTTTTGATGTAGTCCCACTTGTTTAATTTTTTGTTTCTTTTGCTGTTGGGGATGTGTTCCCAAATGCATCTTTGTGGTTCATGTCCAATGGAGTATCACCTGTGTTTTCTTTTCAGTATGTTATGTTTTCAGGTCTTATATCCAATCATTTTGAATTGAATTTGGTGTATGGAGTTAAATAAGGATCTATTTTAATTTTATGTATGTATGTATGTATGTATGTATGTATGTATTGATTGCAAATGCTTGTCCATGTTTGCCAATGCCATTTGTTAGAATCTTCCTTTCTTCATTGTATGGTCATGGCTCTTTTTTCAAAGATTAGCTGTCAGTTTTTTTATGAGTTTATTTCTGGGCTCTCTATTTATTCCATCGGTCTCTGTGTCTTTGTTCCAATAGCAAACTGTTTTAATTACTGTTGCTATGTAGTATAGTTTGAAGTCAGAGATAGAGAGGATGCATATCATTACTCTTTTGAATACACAAGAGGAGCCCTTTGCAGATCAGCAGAGTTCTCTTTTCATGCAGATCTTTCCTCTGTGCTACTCTGTTCTATGACTCTGGCCACTTGGTTTCCATGGGCTGCTCAGTATCTCTTCACCACAGGGCTCCCAGGCTTTACCTGTATTCTAGCTGGAAACATGCTTAGGATATTGAACTGAGCTCATTTTGCTTATTTTCCATCTCTCAGGGATTATTAACCTGTGCTATCTGGTGTCCAGTATCTTGAAAACCAGTGTTTCAAAAGTTTGTTTAGTTCTTTGGATGTTTCAGGAAGGAGGATAAATCCACAAATAGAAGCCAATTAATTTGACTTTAATAATTATGACATGAGCTTTCCTTCCCTGTATGCATTTATAGATATCATAGGTACAGCATAAGCAAAATAATTCCTTTGAATTGTATTTCCCTAAGTCTACAACCATTTTTGTCTTCTACTTTTATCCTTTCAAAAGAATTTGTTTATTGCTCTCTTCTTTCAGATTTAATACATTCATTATTTCTTAAAGGAACTGAGAAGAAAACTCTTACCTCTTAATAAATAGCTAAATGAGTATTTTTAAGATTTGCTCAAATAGCTAAACAATCTCCTTAACTTTTTGTGGAATGTAATCAAATACTAATGCATTTCATCTTACTTTATACACTAGGAGAGCTTTTTACCTGCAAAAAATATTATTATGTGTATCAAGATTTTTACATCTCAAGTAAAAACAGTGATTTAGTTAGCTATTTATTCATCTACCATGTTTTTATTAATCACCTACTGTTATGATATGACATGCATGATATTATATGAAAATTTTCATTATTGTCTATAACTATTAATAACAGTGTATTTAAATCCATTCAAATTTGATTGAAGACTTCTGTTATGATCTATCTTACAATACGGTTGTCCCTTTCAACAGTACCTTCAGATATGCAGGGCATCTAACTATATCATTGGCTGGGTCCTTTGTGTCAGACCCCTCTACCTGCTCCAACCAACTGTGATTAGCAGGTAGGAACACAGGCTACGATGTTTGGCAACGATGCTGACAAACTATCTTCCATGATGTAATAGTCACTCAGAGACTTCTCTAGAAAGGTCAGTGCAGTAAAGTTCAGTTAGAAAGAAAGAAGGGACAATCTCTTATTTATTTTCAGACAAATTTTATGACTAGAAAGTTTTTCCCTTATTAAACTGAAATTTGCTTCTTTATAACTTCTATCCTGATTGTGTTCATTTCTCTCATGCTTCAGTCTAACTGTTCTCTTGAATATTGGAAGAGAGAGATTACTTCCATCCCGTCCTACCATTCCTTATATGAGAGAGTTTCCTACCTCTCATTAACTTTGTCATTCTCTTCTTTGAGAGGGGCAAAGTTCAGTTTGTTCATATGCTCTTAAAATGTGGCTTTTAGAAATAAACCCTGTAGCCAGATGTTATCTACCTACCTATAATTGCAGATTACCTAAGCCTTTCCAGCAGCCAAGTTAGACTCCTGGTTCTATTGGAATGCTCTCCAGCACAGTCTCTCTCAACTGATACTCCCACAATGGACTCACTGTAATGCAGATGCAAGAATTTGCATTTGCATCTATGAAGTTTCACCAACTGTATCGTCAGAACAGTTGCTAGCATACTTTAGTTTACAAGCATTCTCATAGACATTATCTCATTTAATCCTCCCAATCTTGCCCATAGCAGCTGCTTAGTCTACAAAATCATTCCCAGTTGTCCCATCTTTCCTATATTTGTCATCTACATTGGAGTTTTCCACGTAACTTAAAAACTGAGGAAGGTGAAGTAAATTTCCCCTTGTAGTACTCAAGAGAAAACTGTATAGAATAATGAACCAGCATGGCAGGATATACAATATTGGGGGATATAATCACTGCCTGTGCTGAAATCATTACTGAGTTGAGAGAACACAGAATAGGAGCCCATGAGGGATGTTTGACAATATTGCTAAAAGCCCTACCTGTCAATGATCTACCATTTTCTCCAAAATGCGCACATTCTCTCTGTGTACAGACAATGACAGTCAATGTAGGACAGGACTTTCCACGGAGTTTGGTGAAGTCATGGATCAGAGACAACACATGGCACTTGATTAAACTCTCAGTGCTTATGCCATGTACAAGTCTTGTCAAATTCTGTCCTCACATATTGATTCTTTCTCACCATGGAAATAAGGAAACTCTGTGGTTTAAGGTGTCACCCTCCAATCATCAGGCTGCCGCCCGGCCTGCATGATTTGCCTGAGAGTCACTCTGCTGGCTGCCCTGCTCACTGGGTTGCTGTCGACTCCGCCTCATTCCATTGCCTTTACTCCCTATATTGTCCCTATAAGGACAATATTATGGCTTGTTTATTTCCCCACGTGTTTTCACAGTCTTAGATCATAGATGAAGCACAGGATTGCTTTTGCTCCATTTATGTAATAGTTCAAATACTCCCCAGCTATAGACTATAGATCCATTATTTTATTCAAATAAGTTGCTGAGTATCTGGTTTTGAACAGAAAATTCTCATGTGGACTATCCTGATAACTAAAAAGAAATGATGAAATTTAAGTCAAGTTGATGTATGATATCTTTGATACATCTTTTGTGTCTAAAGCAGTTCAGTCTGGTTGGATTCCAGAAAGTTTTCATAATTTTTCAAAATAATTTGAAATTTTTTCCCCTTTATTGAGGTCACATTAGTTTACAACAGCTTATATGACTTAGGGGAATAGGTTCACACCTCATGAGATATGTGTGACCACCCCACCCCCACCATCTAAGCACCCACAGTCCTTGACCATAGATCTTTGTGCCCCTCCCTCCATTTTCTCACTCCACTCTCCCTCCCTTTCTAATAGCCTCAATTCTGCAGTCCTGTTTCTAGGATTTAGTTTGCTCTAGTTTTGTCAGTTCCTTTGTTGTTTGTTTTCTCTATACTCCACATGAGTAAATCATTCAGTATTTGTTTTCTCCTCCTGACTTACTTTGCTTGGCATAATCCCCGCTATTATATCCATGTTGCCACAAATGGTGAGAGTTCATTTTTTTTAGCTCAGTAGTATTCCATTTTGTATGCATACCACATCATCTTAATCCACTTCTCTGTTATTGGCTATTGTACATAGTGCTGCAATGCACATAGGGAAGCCTATATCCCTTCGAATTAGTAATTTTGTATTCTTTAGGTAGATACCTAGTTGGAATCATTGAATCATGTGGTTTATCTATTTTTAACATTTTGAAGAACCCCTGTATTGTTTTCCATAGGGACTGGACCAGTCTACATTCCCACCACCAGTGTATGAGGGTGCCTTTTTCCCCACACTATCACTAATATTTGTTGTTTCTAGTTTGTTAGTATTTTCTGATGTGGGCCATTCTTCACGGAATGAAGTGGCATCTCATTGTGGTTTTGATTTGCATTTCCTTGATCATAATAATGAGATATTTAATTTTTATCAAAGATATTCTGGTATTCTTCTGGAAATCTTTTTGAGATCCTTATAACTCATAATAATCTAAATAAAATTATGTGTTGGTTTAAGAAAGCCTTGTAGATACTGTGCTTATGTGTGTGTATGTTTATCTCTGTGAATCTCTGAGTAGGTTGTGTGTTTATATATGTGTGTATGTCTGTGTACATGAAAAGGAAAAAAATGCAGGGCAAAACTACATACCTATCAACTACTCTACTTCTCCATTTGGGACCAGTTTAACACTGATAAATAGAAATGGAGAGGAAAAATCATAAAGAAGTTATTGCTATAGGTAAAAAGAAAAAAAGCCTGGGATGAGATGAGGACATAAATGCAAAATCCTTTTGTCAATTCCACATCCCAAAAGTTGCCAACTGGGGATGGCTAATTAATAATTTTAGCAAATTTCATGAATGCATAAAAACATAATTTTTAGAGGAAGAAATGTTTAGATAGTTGGTATTGATGATATCTGCTGAAATAGTTCATTTTACAACTATTACAATTCTCAGGAACTGATATACATATTTTGTCCAACCATTGTAAATTTGCTTGCTGCAGTGATAATATTTCTATGTGAGTTAATCCCTGCTCTTTGTCAGGAAATAGGCATAATTTTTTTCATTTATCCCACATAACTATTCTGCAGTAGATATTTTCCCTCCATTTGATAGATGTAGAAAGGAAACTTCAGACAGTAAACAAGTTGCCACAGATCCCTGAGCTAGGAAATAGGAACGCCATCACTCCAGTTCTGTTTGATCGTATAACCCACACTTTCGTTGCTCCAATAGTGCCTCCCCAGTCGCTCTTGGATTCTTTCTTTTCTATTTATTTTTATGTTGTGACTCATAAGCTTGATCTGTACGTTGCTTCCTGACAGCAACTTTAATATGATAGAGCATTTAACGGGCAGTAATTTAAAAAAAAAATGAAAGGGTTAGTAGCAAGACATGTGTTCCAACTCTTCTTCCCCTGAGCCCAAAGAACATGAATTCTGCTTGTATTTCAGAGGACTCTTTCAAGTAACCACTTAACCCTCTTGTTACTAGTCTGCATCTCCACAATAAAAAATCCTACATCAAGAGGTAGGTCAGGGACAGCCCCTCTGCCTGATGTTTAGATCTATTCAACCTTCAGATACTCCCTATTGAGGCCCATGACTATGCATTATCTAAATAATCAGCATGAACTGAAGAACCATTGGACCTCCCCAGGGTCCCGTCTGAAGGGGATTGAGAAATGGGGTTCTATCTGGTAGCTATAGGCATTTATGATGACTTATACAACAATCTGTAGAGGATCAAGCATCATTCATAACTTGGTGCTATTCATGAATAAGCATGCCTATTGCATTTGAATTTAATTTGAAACCATTGTATTATGATACTGATAATACATTGAACAAGAGTAGTATCCTGGACAGCACTGTATTTAATATGCCTTGATTAATGGCCATTGGTTGAATTGTTTGTTGTCATTTTTCTCAGAACAGGCAAAAACTGAATGCCAACTTCAGCTCTGTATCCATTTGCTACCTGTTATCTAACATAGCATATATTATTTGAGAAAATAAGTTGCAGCTTGACCTCATCTTGAAATACTTAGGGATTTTCCTGAATCCTTGAAGCTAGTCATAACTTCATTTATTCTCTAACCTAATAACTTCCATTTTTGTTCAAAAATAGAAATAAGTAGAACAGGATTTGAAATGAAAGAGTATGTTTCCTTGGAAGGGCTTATCAAATAGTATTGTCTGTCCACGAACGGTTTTATCTTTGCAGAGGCTCTAGTTTAGGAAAGTCTAATATTTGCTACTATTTGCACTTCGATTTACACCTTCTTTAACTAAATATTGATTGGACCCAGGCTCTGTGAAGAACAATGCCAGGTGAGAGCCCAGTCGAGAGCAAACCTTACCACCCCAGCCTTGACCCAATGTTTTTCTAGATTGAAGTCAGTTTTAAAATAAATCATAAATCTCATTGCAAACATGACCCTTTTTCTCCATACTTTGATATCACTTGGGTAATTTTTACTTTGTTCATTTTAATAAACAATTTTAAATGTTTTTATTGTTAAAGCACCTTGTTTATAAATGAAGGGGAAAATAGGGTTGAAGTAGTTTATATTGTTTATCTGAAAACAGTTTATATTACTAATGGAATTTATTGAATGTGCATATAAATCCGATGAGTTAGATTAGTTGCAACAAATTACAGGAAAAAATGGACAAAGCAGTGAGATCTGTTTTAAAGCACAGATATTATTTAAAGACTCACATAGCAAAATCAAATCCTGGAGTATTCTTCCAGGGAGGCCTCTTGACACTCTTACTCATCACCAAAATGCTTGTATGGGGATAAAATGATTGGACTAATTCCATTGGGAAGAGAGAAACTTACATACGAAGTTTCCATTTAAAATTTATGTGCCCATTGTGAGATAATAGAAGTCCCCACTCCCCCTATACATATATTGGTTTCTGCCCCTTGTTCCTGACACAGAGATCCTAAAAACCTTGTAAATTTCTAAGTGATAAGAGCACCAGGAGCATCTCTTGTTCTAATATTTGATCTTTGGCCCCATCCCTGACATGGGGCTCCTAAAACCTTGTAAATTCCTAAGTGATTAGAGCACTAAGAGAATCTTTTGTTCTAATGAGACAAATAGATATTCTGGGTGGACTCCTGGATCAGGGCTAGTCACTAGAAAGACTGAACCTTTATTAGGAACTTGGAATTTTCAGTCTTCACCCCTCCTCTGTCCCCACCCCTCCCCTTCACTCTTCTATCTTCTCCAGAGAAGGAAGAAGGGCAAAAAATGGAGTTAATAATTGATCATGACTACCTAAAGAAACAACTGTAAAATATCAATAATCTGTGGTTAGGAGAGCTTCTAGTTGCGTAAACAAACCCCTTTATGGGGATTGTGATATATCCCAAGTCAATTCGGACAGAAGCTCTCGGATCTTCCTTGTCTCCAGCTGCTATTCAACTCTAACCTATTATCCATCCTTTAGTAAACTACTAAGCATAAGTAATTTTTTCCCTGAGTTCTGATCTGTGAGTCACTCCAGAAAATTAAATGAATATGAGAAGCGAGTTGTAGAAACTGCATTTTGGAGCCAAGTTGGACAAAATTTGTGTTCACCTGGGGATGCACTACCTGTGATGGACATCTGAAGTGGGCTAGTCTCGTGGGACTGAGCCTTGCACCTGTGGGGCCTTATGCTCTCATGCCACCTCCAGGAAGATTGTATCAGTGTTGATTTAAATTGTAAGATACCCAGCTGGTGCTACAGAATTGTTTGGTGTGGGGAAAACCCAAACATCTGATGTGAAAATGTTGTAAATGTATTGTGATTTGGAGGACAAAGGAGAGAAAAACAGGAGGAAAAATTGAGACTTTTTCCTACTTCATCCTTTAAATTACTGATCATATAATAATATTTTATCAGAAACAGTATGAATCTAATATCTCTTAAACATAATTGAGATAACAACTCTGTAGTATTTTAAAAAATCAGACTAAATTAGAAATATTTAAAGTCTACCTGTTTGAGTCCTTCTAGGCAAAATTGCTTATATCTTCTATTTACTTAGGTGTTAACAAATGCAACTTCTAACACTAATTTTTTCAGGCTGTATAAATTCTTAGGAGACACTATTTTAATTCCATTTAGTTCTATGCTAATCCAAAAAGAAATCAAAGATAGATTCCCAATGACTGCAAGGGCTGAAGGAAGCGAACCTAAAATCCAGGCTAGTAGAATATCAGTGGACTCAATCCCATACACAATGCTTAGTTGAACCTTCTCCTCTTCATTCAAACCTTTGAAATATTTCCCTAAAATAAAATACCAAACAGTCCACACTGAACTCTTACTATCCTCTTGCCTTAAAAAAACAAAAAACAAAAAAAAACAGTGATCTCCTTGAATCCCATCATTAATTCCATGCTATTTTTACTTAATGAAAAAAAAAATCACATGGAATCTTGGAAGAGAAAGTAATTAATAGAAGCAGAAAGGAAAAGAGTCCAGGCATGTATGACAGAGGAGGAAGCAACTGTGCTGATCTGACCTGGAGGAATGAGGAAGATTTTGCTGCATGTGGAAGGTGAGGGTGAGAGCATCTTACTTAGCGTGCAGACAACTAGAGGTAGGAAAGGAAAACTGACCATTATTTAGTCTTTATTTTGCCTCCAATGAGCTTAAATTGTTGCTTTGGGGGAGAAGAGATAAATATTTTGGGAACTCATAAGAGGGAAGAATCACTAAGGTTGGGATAGTTGTAAAGGCTTCTGAGAAGAGAGACTAGACTTGGAAAGAAGGGCTAATCCTTAAGTAGAAATATTATGGAAAGAACAGCATAAGCAGAGAATGGAACCTGAAAAAGCTGGTTTTAGTTCCCAGGTTTTCTTTTTAGATGTGTTGATAAATTAAAAAAATATGTATGCCTGCAAATTCTCTATGTTCATATTATCTTCCTGACTATAGATATTGTGAAATTCCTAATCTTATGAGACAGAGGTTACCATATATTTTTGGTTTAGCTTTACATTTTGCCAGGGACTTTCTTGCCCTTGGGTATGGAATAATCTCAGAAATTCTACTCATCTAGAAAATGTGTATGGAATGTAATATAGGTAAGTGAATGCTATGAGCCATACCTTCCACACATGGCGCAAGGTGCTGTGGGATTAAGGCCAGTGGAATAGCTTATCATGGCCCCATAGGAGAGAGTTCAGAGGCAGAAATGGGCTCTGTGGCGAGAGGGATCAAGGCTGGCGACTTGATCATAAATGTGCAAAATTGAATTAAAATTTTTAATGAAATCCTGAAAATAGATTTATGTTCTTTAGGCTGAGACCACAGTTGATGCCAAATCCCAGGAATAATGGCAAATTATGCCTGTAAAATGAACCATGCCCTGTGAATGCCCCCAAGCCCTGGAAAAGAAGATAGAGAAGGTTGGTCATAAGCTTGTATTTTTTTTTTTAAGATTTTTTTTTTTATTTATACATACAAGTTGGGGCACAGGCCAGAGGCGTGGGGTGGCGAGAGGGTTCACCAGAGACAGAGTGGGGAGCAGAACAGACGGATCAGAAATACACTGCTGAGGGGAGCAGCGGGCGAGGCAGGAGAGGTCTGCCGCGCCATGTGGGATTCTCCCCGGCTGGGCGTCGAACTCATGTCCCCGCTGCCAACAGCTCCACAGCGCAGCGCTTAACCGCTGCGCCACCGAGGAGGCCCCTAAGCTTGTATTTTTATGAATTCCACAACAAAATTACAATGTAAACCCCTAAAATAATGGGCTTTTAGGGTGAGATACCTTCCTCTAAGATCACTGAATCATATTTTAGCATTTCCCAAAACAGGAGAAACAGCACTCTGGATTTTTTATATTTTCACTGGTCTCTGGTTTCATGAGAATGATCAGAACATGTTTGGGGGGGGGGAATCTAGTAAGTGATTAGTAATTTAGGGCTGTGTTCAGAGATTTTGATCATCCACCTTTTGTTTGTCATTAAAGTGTCCTTATTTTGTGAGATGATGGTGGTTAGGTCACAGTAGGTCTTTGAGATGTTTTCTTGTTTTTAATATTCCTGTTTGCTTTTAAGGCTACTGCAATTGTGAACTTGGAAGTCTGGGAAACTCCAATTATGACCATGTCAAAAAGACTTGCCATCACTGGCATACATTTCGGTGAGGGGTCCGTGTGTGGCATTCTTCTATGGCTCTGGGTGGGAGCAGCCTCTTCTCTTGTGGTTTGGATGCTTAGCCTTCAGATGAATAAAATCCATTGCTGGCTGGAGTCAGAAGCCCTTCCTTTGGAGAGGGTTGGGTGCCAGATGTAAAGCCAAAACATGAGTTCACCTCATCCTTTGGGGAAACAAAGCAAAACAAAACAATAACAACCACCTAACACCACTTAGCATCAGTGGCTCTGCCAGACACATTATATCTCACTTTTCCATTCTTAGGAAATCAGTGGTAAGATTTTTATCAGAGCAACTAACTCCGTCATCACATGGGTGTAGACAGGTCTTTGTGTTTTTCATAAGTAAGATGGCAGGAGTCCTGGGCACCAACCCAGTGTACTCCTCTGTAAGACACAGCTTCATTGCTGGCCACTTAGTCTTTAAAGTTGACTGGGAAAAATAGAAATTTCTATTTGAATTAGGAGATGGAAACTAGCAGGATACAGAAAATAAAATCAGCTCAAACTAGTGTTGCTGAAATTGATAGCTAAGTCTTCCATTATAACTAGGAATTTGATTCCCATTACTGCAGATTTCTCTTGTGTACCCCAACTCAAGGCTGTGATGAGTGAGGATGGGCCCTCACCGCTGGTTGGAAAGATGAGTAAGCATATAAAAATGGGCCACCCCTTGATTACCATCTCTATATGAATCTGGTCTTGTTTTCACTCTTCTTTCTTTAATATCTTTTCATAATTGCTTTAATAAATGTTATGTCAACAAATCAACATACTACCTTTAAACACGTTATTGTAAGTTAGCTGAGGAAACTTGCTATACTCTAGAATGGATCCATGTCTTTCAAACATCTGGATTTATTTTAAGTAATGACTGTATTCTGGCTTAATCCATAACTTTTATAAAATTCTCTTTCCTAAAGAAATACAAAGTAAGCCCTTCTTTACTTTGACATTTTCTTTTGCTTGACAATGTCTTCAGGATCATAAGGACATAAGCATGATTTAATCACATCAACTAATTAATCACTAATTAGTTAGCTATTTTTATTATCATTAACTAACATTTATTTAGCATTGACTATGGGCTCACCATGGTGCTAAGCCTGTCCTCACATGTTATCACTTGGCACATGGACCGCATATCTCAAATATGACTTAAAATCATCCTCTTATTTCCTTTTATGGTGTTACTAAAAAAATATCAGAAAAGATTCTTTTAAATAAATGCATTCTCATCTCAAAAGAAAATCTGGTCAAGTGATATTTTATATATTGGATTTGGCTTCTTATAGTGACTCAAAAGATATCTGTAGACCAATGGTAAATGATACTTGTGAAATGAACCATGGCCTATAAAGGTCCCTAAACAAATAGGGAAAGAAGAGATAGAGAAATCGCTCATCTTCTAAATCTATGAAAACTGGAATGATTATGCAAGCCCAAGGATGTAAAAATAGTCTACATCTTTTGTGGGCCCTTAGCTGATTTTTACAGCTGTTAAATTTGCACACATACACACACACACACACACACACACACATTTAATTTAAACAATATATATCTCAATACTACTTACGATTTTCATGTTGTCTAAATTTAGTTTGAGATACTTTAGCATTGACAACATGATTGATAGGCAGGTAGGTAGATAGAAAGATATAGGTTAGTTTTTAATCTTCTTGTGGGGTTGTTAGTAGTCATATTGGAAATTCATATTCTACGGTGTATTTGTGTCATAACAAATTACTATAAACTGTGAGGCTTAACACAGGAATTTAGTATCATAGATCTAGAAACTAGAAGTCCAAAATTGATGTGTTAGTAGGACTCACTCCTACTGAAGTTTCGGAGAGAGAATTCATTATACCCTTCCCTCCCAGGTTCTGGAGGTTGATAGCAATCCTTGACATTCTTGGCTATTGATGCATCAATCTAATCTCTGCCTCTGTCTTTACAAAATGTCCTCTCCTTTGTAGGTGTCTGTCTCCAAATTTCCCTCTAATCATTTGATTAGAGATCACTCTAATCCAATATAATCCCATTTAGCTTGATTATATCTGCAAAGATCCTATTTCCAATAAGGTCACACATTCATACTTTCTGGTAGATTTGGGGGTGGGGACACTCTTCAACAGTACCTATAGATAATTAATTGTCGTATAATTAAAAGATCTTGCTCCAGGAATAGCTATTGCAAGAAAATTAGGAGCCAAAGAATGTCAGCATTTGTAAAATGACATAACAGATGTTAAGGATAGGTCTTTATTCACAAAATTATTTGTGTTTGGATATGTGGAGTGGTTGGAAATGTTAAAGAAACAATCCTGTGTGTGCAGGAATGAAACATAAAAATGTAGTAAGTCATGAAATCTGTGTCCTTTAGCATAGCGCTCAAGACTTCATTGACAGTGCCAGTTAGCTTGCCAACTCAGAAATGCTTATTCGTCTGAATTTACCTAAATCCTACTTCTAAAATGCCATTACTTGTCCTTTAAGGGAATGTTTCATGTGAATATGGTCTGAATACCTAAAATGTCAGAAAGCTGGAATTATATAAAGTTTACAGCACTGGTTGTGTGATGCTTTTTTGGCTGAGGGTAAATGTTTGTACAGTAAAATTTACTTTAAGGCTTTCCATAATACAGGGAAAGATGGTTATAGAAAGGAGACCAAGAATACTCACATACCCCTTACTATAAAACACACCTACCAAAAAAAAAAAAAAAAAAAAGCCTAATCATTAGAAGCTGTGAATTTGGCTTAGGTTAATTCACAGCAGATATCTACTAATATTTTCCCAAATCACAAACATTTTTCTTTCGCATCATCATTCTTATCCTCTCCTAATATTTAATTTATATGGAACATTCAGATAATGATGCTATTTGCAAACCTTATATCACTAAAGTTTTTTATGAGTAAATGAATTTGGCAAAAGAGCTCTTCACCTAGGACTTTCCCATCTTTTTTGTCATGGCCGGTGGAGGCAAATTGGCTCCATGGCTGACTCAGTGTCTTTGGAATTCCTCCTTCATGCTTCCCACAGGAGCCTCCATTTGGTGGCATTTAGTCCTTGGTGCCAGGCATCTGCTTCCTTGGCTTGAGTTTAAGTTGAGCTTGTGCTGTTTGACTGGGTTTTATGTTTCTGTGGAGATTATTAATCATAAATCATCAGTTCTGCTCATCTGTATGTGTGGCTGTTGGGGAGAGTACTTCAGTGCTCCTATTTGAAATGTAATTTAAAAACATGCTCAGAAGTGCATGCTATCTGGATTGTTCAGAAGAAAGTATTTTGAAAAAGGGAACAAGATCTGTCGTATGGTGGCCTTATGCTATTCTTCCACCACGTGTTTCCATAGATAACCAGACATGCAAGGAAAGTGATGGGCCCACCATTTTTCTTTTTATTTGGGGTACAGACCATTGGTCTCTGTTGACCTCTGCTGCAGTGAAGAAGTTGTAGCCATGGCGGGTAGAGGCCCGATTGAAATGAAACAACAGAGTGTTTGGGGAGTAGGCAACTCACCCACATTTGATCCATCCCGCTCTTCCAATTCAGATCTATTTCTTCTTCTTAATCCTACTGAAAGGATGTAGGAGGAGAGAGTTACAAGGTTGAAAGCTCCTGAGAGAAGATTCTCTGGGTAGAACACTAAATGTGAAACCAAATTGTGAAATTGACTTTTAACTGTGATAGTTACTTTTTTGTTCTCTATAAATTTTGTCTAGGTGAGTATATATGCTAAAGTATGCCAAATTCCCCAAGGATAAATATGCAAGATTCTGGAGTCATGTCATCTGGTTAATACTGATGATCAGTCAATCACCACTGCAGTAGTGGAGTCAGGGGTTGGGCATGGGTGAGGGAAATGCAGACTCATGTAACAGTGATAATGGCAAAAGTCATTTTAAGAGTTGACAATGTCAGGCTAATTTACCTGTCATGTTTAGGGGCTAATAGTATTTCAAGGGAGTTTTTCAAGCTGAACATAATTCTGGTATTTCACAAGCCATACCTTTGGAACAGGTACTCAATCTCCTATTTATAGCAGCTTCTCTCTGCTTCTCCCATAAAAAAGTGCCAAGACTGATAATTAATTGCAGAAAACTTTGTTCTTGGATGGCACTTCATTCCTTACATTCTAAAATCTAAGCTAAAAAAGGTGTCCCTTCCTTTCTTCCCTCTGAAGATTTTATTGGTTCAATATGTGAACATTGACAGCTCATTTGCTTAGTCACTTAGTCAACACTTCATGAAGTCCTACAAGGCAGTTAATATGAACATAAATGTGTGGGGAAAATAAAAATGAACAAGATTAAGAGAACTTCCACTGATATTTATTGATATTTATGATTTTAAATATACATAGACACAACAGTCAGATCATTCTTCACAGTTTATAATGCAAAACAACTACCTTGCCTCAGCCCATTTCGATTTTCACTTGCTAAAGGAAGCCACTTTTGATCCCCTTAGCCATTTCTTGTGTATTTGGTTTCATAATTTCACATAATATGCTATACTGCTATTTGTTAATTTGTCAATTTTAGATATCACCTTTGAACCTACTACAATGGAAGACAATGGTTGAGCTCCCTTAAATATTTCCCCTCGCCCCCCTCCCCTAACATTTTTACTTTCCCTGTTTTTATAAGCTAATTTAAAGTACAATTTTTGTATAGATTCATTTTTAGTCTATACATTGGTATGTTTACAGAGAATTATTCATGGTTAAGCCACGTAGACACTGCTGTGTGAGGAAGGGAAGGGATCTAAGGGCTTCACGCTGCTTATGAAGATATTCAGTGTTCTCATTTTCATTCCCACCATCACCCCCTTTCAAAGTGCTTCCTACCGCCAACTCCTGAGCCTTCTGAGGTTCTGAGCAAATGAGCTTCGTGACTTCACTCACTTTAGGGTTTCCTGGTTTGGTGACCTGGCAAATGAGTTACCACAAATCAGTCCATTGCTCGCCATACAAATATATTATGTTTTATCTCTTTTTCCTTGACCTCTTTGCTCTTATGAGTTTAAGAACTTTTTATGCATTTACTGAAATTTTAATGTGTTCCTACAGTAAAGCATGTGTTTCAACCTGCTAAATTTAACCAAAGTCCCAAAACTCTTTTAAAATTCTAGCTAATAGTACTGCATATCATTATTAACCTCCTTTTACAGATGGATAAATCAAGAATGGAAGAAGTTAAATAACTTGCCCAAGGATGTACAAATAGTAAATGGTAATTCTCCTCACTAATAAAAATCTTGTTCTTTTCTTTCCAGCACACTGCCTTTTATTGCAAGACACAGTTCCTATTTTAAGAAGTTTACAGTTTTGGTGGGGGGGAGGGGGTGTAAGACAAGTGCACAGACATGAACATACAGTGCATTAAATGTCAAGAACAAGAAAAATGGTCCAATGTTCCATGGAAATTCAGAGGAGAAAGAAATGTTTTCCTCTATTTCCTTGCATCTTAAACTCCATTTGGATTTAAGGTATTTGCTTTTCAGTATGGCAGGGTGTTTCTTTATACAGCAATCTTATTTTGATAGGATTTAATCTTTATTCTTTAGCACTTATACTTCCATGAAGTCATTGGAGTTTAATAATTAATTAATTGGTATTTTTGAATGATAATAATCCTTAAGGTGATGTTTTAGAAAAAAAATAAGGTAAATTTTTGCTTCAGTAAATATGAGTGTAGTTGACATTGCAGTCATTCAAGAGAGAATTTTTCTCAGCATTTATTATGTACCATAATCCTTGATCTTGTTGAATCTGAACTGTGTGTTTGTATGTAGGTGTTCTTAATTATCAGATGGTTTATGAATTTTTTGTTTTGTTTTTTTCTCCTTAGAACTTTTATCCCTCATGCCACTTTTTTTTTTTTAAGATTTATTTATTTATGCATGCAAGCTGGGATGCAGGCCAGAGGTGTGGGGCGGTGAGAGGATTCACCAGGGACAGAATGGGGATCAGAACAGACAGGTTGTCAGAAATACACTGCTGAGGGGAGCAGTGGGTGAGGCAGGAGAGGTCTGCTGCGCCATGTGGGAATCTCCCCAGCCTGGCATTGAGCTCATGGAACTCGCACTGCAGCTGCCCACAGCTCCACAGTGCTGCACTTAACCCGTTGCGCCCCCAGGGAGAACCTCGCATAGAGGTATCCTGTGGATCCAACGTGCTCTATCCACATAGCATCCCAGGAGGCAGAATCACACAGTCAGTTTGATGTGCTCTCTCTGAAGCCAGTTGGGCTGTGTTCCATCCCTGGCTCTGCCCCTCGCTGCTGTGTGACCTTGGGAAATTTCACTGACTCTCTCTTTCAGATTTCTCATTTATAAAATGTGGATAATGGTAGGATATAGCTCATCATGTGGGTATGAGTATTATTTGAGTTAACATATAAAACAATAGGATACATTTAGAAAAATGTTGCATAGAAAAACCTGTATCGTCATCAGTTCTCGGGCTAGAAACCTAATGCAGAAGCATTCTCTGATGGTCACATATGCTTCGGGTGGTATTTTGTCTAGAATAGCCTGAGCTTCTTTAATCACAGGCTCACTGTTTTATTTTGCAACCATTTTTTGAGTGCCTACTATGTGCCAGATGCACAGCTCAGTGTTCCGGATATAGTGGATAAAAAACCAAAACAAAACAGTCATGCCCCTGCTTTCACAGACTCCTCAGCATGTTGGGAGAGACAGTCACAAATTCACAAATCATATAAATAACTGTAAGATTGCAGTTGTGGTGAGTGCTAGGGAAGAGACAACACTGTGTGTCTTCAAATATCCAAGAAGTCCTCTGATGCCAAATTTGGGAAGGGCTGTTCTACGCAGAAACCGAGAACATCCTAAGAAACTAATTAAAACCTTCCTTTTTGATTACACCCTGGAGGATGGGAATAGCTTCCTCTCTTGCCTTTCCTTGACACAACTTGCTCAGGAGGAATGCAAAGGATGGGTGGGATCTTCCCCAACATGAGAGTGAAAGGAAGCAGCATACCAAAGAGATGACAGCTTAAGAAATGCTGCAGCTGCTAATTCCACCTCCACCCTGTGGGACAACTGCTTAGCAATATTTCAAAGGCAAAGGCAACTTACAGGAAAGAAGGAAAAAAAAGCATCTAACAACTTCCTTGTCTGGAGGTCTGGATAAGAGTGGAGCACATTTAAAGTTGCATTTATGGCAGAAATATATGTGGTTTTACAGACATCTGTGCCTGGCATTTACAAAGCCCAAGAGTGCACTTACATAGGGAGTGCACTCAGTTTTTTAGGGTGTTTGGCAAGAAGCTTGAATATCAAGGCCATTTGGATATAATACATGTTCATCTCATGTGCGCTGCTAATGCCAATTTTACCAGAAAACTGTAGTAGGGAATTACATCCAGAATTCCCTGTTCCGTTCTTCATTACCAGTGTTAAAAAGGGCAGTGTCCTCCCGATGAACTTTTTAATTGTTACTTTCAGAAAAAAAAAATTCTTTTCATAATCGTACAGCACATGAAGAGAACATGAGTACAAATATGGGGATAGGCCATTATATACCAGTGGCTGAGAAACAAAACTTAAATATTTTGCTCCCATTTGATGTCTTTTTGTCTGTCCCCCCCCCCATCTCATTTACTTTCTCTGCTTCAAGTTTTTACCTTTCATATCCTTGCTTGATGGTTCTGCACTCAGCATGTAAAACAATCAAGAAATTATTTTCTGAACAGCTACTACAAGTTAGGCAGGAATGTCCTTGGATTTATGAAGATTGCAATCTGGAAATAAAGACAAATACAGAATAACTAATTAAAATATAATGAGTGTCAAGAAAAGAGATAAATAGAACACTATAGAATCATGTAGCAATAAGAGTATTAACAACTAAGATGAATTCAGAGCTTACTATGTACCCAGAATCTATTCTAAGTAATTTATATGTCCTATGATTTTAGTACATGTATTCCATTCATGAGGTAAGTTACTATCATTGTTTCCATTTTATAGATGAGAAAACTATATCCCAGAAGAATTAAACATTTAAGCACTTTTCCAAGGCTGCACAGATAGAACTAGACTGGGATTTGAACCCACGTAGTTGGGCTCCTACACCCTGTGCCTAAGGATACTCCTCTAATGAAGAATATGTCTTGGTCTTCTCCCAGGAAATAGGCTAAAGTTTGGAACAGTATGTATGTATACATCATTTATTTGGGTACTCTTTTAATAAAATGAGACCAAATATTTTTGTCTTTAAGAATTAAGATAGAAAATAAAAATAAAATGCCTCTAAAATATAGTGCAGTGGGATCCTGAGAGCAGTAAAGAAGAAGGGTATGAAATTCAAATAAAATACTGAGTTTAGTTAGCAGGAATGTACTAGAGTTGGTTTCAATGCTGGCGACGAATGTGCCTCGGTAATGTATGATGGTAACGGCAGGGACACATGAAAGGGATACACAGGGAGTCTCTGTGCTTCATTTGCAACTTTTCTCTAAATCTAAAATGATTCTAGATAAAAATTTTACTTAATCTAAAAGTGAAATGCTTGTCAGTCTAGTCAACCCCACTGAGCCTTTATTACTTGCAAATAACCAGTTCCTTAGGAGGGGGCACGTCCTCTCAGTGTCCTCTTTCTACTCAGGCAGGCAGCAGGTGGCATCTTCAGCGCTCACAGCATCTGGGTCCGTTCTCCAGGCCTCTTTCCTGCCCAGGCGAGAGTGTGCCGCATGCCTGCGATGCCGTCATCCTCTGTCCTCTGTAGCATCAGCCTGTCCTGACGCTTTCTCCTTGCTCCCTCCTGGGAACTTACATTCCTTGTCCTGATTCCATCTGACAAAATAGTATCTTAACAGCCCCGTTCTGTTGGGTCTTCGCATGGTGTGGTCTAAACCGGGTACTGATGTCTGCACCAGCAGTATCGGCCTTCCCTGGCAGGCTTATTCCTTGTCTTGAAAGCTGGGCCTGAAGCCTGGGAAACCCAGACAGTGAAGGGCCGTGGTGAGAGGCAAGAGCAGCAGACTTGTCAGCCACACACGCCCAGCATCCCATTGTTACTGATTTTTCATTATTGTTTTACAAGGGGTTGGAGAAATCTCAGTCTCTGCCAGACAGCAAATAGCTACCCACAGAAGAGGGTAGAGCCAGCTGGCTGAAGAGGCAGTACCATGCCATGATGGTGTTGGGAGGGGTGAGAGTAAGAACAGCTTTGAGTTAGGTGATACAGGTTGTTTTTGTAACGTGCCAGTGAGTCTGCCTCCTCAGTCTTTCTTCAGAATATCCCCTCTGTGTCATTCAGTCCAACCATGAAAAGAAAAAGCTCTTCCAAAATTTTAAAACAGAGAATTTTGTACAGAGAATTGGTTACACAGGTGCTGGAAGAGATGAGAAGCCAAATAGCAGACAATGCAGCCACTTAGATGTTAGCAACAGCAGGAAGCTGCAATCAACCCCAGGCAGGAAAGACAAAAGGAGGAAGTGGGCTTCCTAGGGCCCAGGGTGGGAAACCTGGGCAGAAGCCAGCGCCGGAGCATGTGTGCACGTGCCAGGAAGAGCAGCCGCTGCTGCACAGTGGTCACCTGAGAACTAGAGATGGGGACAGTGAAAGACACTGGATTTCTTGTTCCTCCTGCTTTCCAGTCTCTGGCTGGTAACTGGCACTCACCAAAACTAACTAGGAACCAGCCAACCTTTAAGCCCAGTAAACAAAGCCCAGAGAAGTCAGCCCTTTGTTCCGACAGCTCAGACACTGCCTCTGCTTAGGCCGAGGTCCATGCCATCTCTTCCTTGGGCCATTACTGACCCTCATAACTGTTCTCTTGACTCAGTAATCTTGCTGTCCCTTTAATTCATGCTCTATACTGCAGTAAGTCGTGCTAAAATACAAATATATCTATGTCTAGCTATAGATACATACATATAAATATACACATACACATATAGACACATACATATATAGACAGACATACACACATACATATGTTAACATACATATGTGTGCATGTATATCAAGCCCCTGTCTCCACCCTAAATGACTCTGCTGCCTGCAGGCTAAGCCCAGGCATTTGGTGTCGCAGAAAAGCCTTGTCTGAGCTGGTCCTCCTCTCTATCCTCATTTTCCACAACAGTGTTGCACTAAAGACTGCAGGGGATACAGAGCGATGTAGCCAGCTTGAGCACTGGTGCTTTTTGGACTTCAGAAGAGGCTCCCTGACCCGGTGCAGGGTTGTCATGGAGGACTCGCAGGAAGAGCAGTTACAGGTGATGTCTCAAGTGGCTTGTGGAGCCACCACGAGGG
>PVIJ01001904.1:64196-179165 GCA_004024925.1 Scalopus aquaticus
ACATTTATACATTTAGCGAGCCAATCAGCAAAAGGAGAAGCACAAACAACCAATCCGTACAAAGGTCAATCCCTGCTGGCCAATGGCGGTAAATGTCAGCCCCAGCGCCCAATCCGTGCGCTGTCCACGTGTACACCCTGATGCACAAGCTGAGGCACGAGGTGTCCATGCCCTCAGCAGCTGCCGGGTGGGGATTTCCACGGCTGGGTGGTGCGGCCCAGGCGCGCTCCCGACAGAGGGGGCCTGGGGAACAGAGGAGGGCTGCATTGACAGCGTGTGAGACACACTTTAAAGGCTCTTGGAAAACAAATGGAGATCAAGGAGAAGGTCTTGAAGGGATATCTGCCAATGGGGCATGAGTCAGTAAGATGTGATTCTTAAGGAAATCTATCAGTTAGTTGTGCTTGAGGACACAGTTGATGTTTATGGAGAACAGAATTCAATATACATATATGTTGCTCAGGCTAGTGTTACCAAAATTAACCCATCAATCAATAGATCTCTAACAGAATAAAATACTATGGAAGGCCCAATTCTACTAGCCTTTGAAAGATGATTGTTGTTAGGAGCTTGATTAAAATGAAAAAAGGAATGAACATATATGAACATCTTAGGGGATAATCAAGTTTTTGAAGCTATGTAGAAGGCAAGTAGAAGGTAGAAAGTATGAGTTTGGAACATCAGTGGAAGTTTCAATGGCATATTCACAATTTTTAGATTTTTAGAAATAGCTGTATCATACCACACATACATAAGACCCTTCTTTGTATTCTGCTCAAGAATACTTTGATTTGAACCTCCCTTAATGTGAAGTTAAAAGGTAAAACTACTCTTCAACATCCCAGTAGACCAATATTCATTGAACTCACCCAGTGTACCAAACATTGAGTTGAGCAGATTCTATAACAAATTTCATTTAGTTATCAACATTTCCCTATAACATATGAGGGAAATGAATCTCAGAGAAGTTAAGTGACTTGTCCAAAGCTGCACAGCAAGTGGCGGCTGTAGTATTTTAAGTCTCCTAAGTTTCCTTTAACTACTCACGGTTTTCAGTGGGCAACCCTCATGATGGAATGCAAGAAAGAAACACTCAGTATTCAATTCAACTTTCTCATGAAGAAAATTAAAATAACATCTGGCTATATTTCCAAATAGAATCACTCTAAAATCCTACATGTAGGGTTTTTTAAAAATGTGCAATTTATTTTGAGGTTTTATTTTCCTATTGAATTATATAGCTTATCCTACCTCTTCTAAAATCTGGCACAATCATGGCATTCTTAATCTGTCCAACATTTGGACTAATATATTATTATCTTATCATTTTGAGTCTTTAGTATGAAACGCTGATTAATATCGCTGTTGCCTATTGGGTAAAGACCTGGGAAAGCAGGTTCTGAGGTGGAGATCAGTATCTAGGGTATTTTTTAGGGAGTGCTCTTGGGAATCAACCCTGTGGAAGAGGGGGCAAGGAAGCAGAATTTAGAAGAGAAAATAAAGTGAAGTTGTGATGCAGTTTGGATAAGGAACTAGCTCATTTACTGGATATTCTGGAGCTGTGATGGCCAGCGTTGTTCTGAATTGGGAGATGAAACTATCTGGGTCACTCAGTTCCTGGACATAGAAGACAATTGCTGGAATGAGAAAAACATAGCAAGAAAAAAGTCCAGAGGACTGAGAAGGCAAATATCTCTACTAAATGTAGAGAATTCCCACATATCCAAGGTGAAAAGAAGAGGCCTACCATATTCATGCCTTTGAGGTCCGGTGTGCCGGCTATGCTGCCTCCTTCCCTCTGCCCATCCCTGCTTCTGACTCAGCAGTCTAAATCGAGTCCTTATGATCTCTGACTCCTGGAAGCACAGTCCCTAATAACTGGTGCCCAAAGGGTATGTGTAACATGCTCACAATGATTGAAAGGACAAGTGGCTTCAATTTGTTCAGGTGGAGCGGCAGTGTATGGAGTGCTTGTCTAGAATGAGCTGAGCTGTGCTTTGAATTAGGAAGTATGGCAGCCCAAGGCAATCTGGAAAACCCTGGCTCTCCTAAGATGACAATCACCTTCATAGTTGTCATTTTTCTTTCTGTTAGTCCTTTCCTGACTTTTTGGACAATGTTACATGTGACTTAGCTGTTACAAATATTCGGTAGTCTTAGAAATGCCCAAAAGATGTGGATAAGCCAAATATGTTTTTTTTAAGAATATTTTATTCATTAATCATTTGCTCATCTATATATAGTTAGCTAATAGTTTTGCTTTGTGTCTAGATAGTGCAGATTGTTGCTCTAAGGCTGAAGTGCAGAACTGTGTCATCCACACTAAATGTGGTGTGGGAATTTAGGCCTGGATATTGAGTGTGATAGAATATCAGTTAGTCTAGTTGTCATTATAATTGGATAGCAGACAGCTCTTCTTTCTTCTGATTATTTTCTTCTTAATTTTTCCCTAAATAATGCCACGTAATTCTTAAGCCTGATTCTTGCTCCTCCTTCTGCAAAGCCATCACTTCAGAGTGTAATAATTCATTTTCTTTCAATGTGTCTCACCTTTGTAAATCTCACAACAGCTTGCTCTAATTCACTTACTCAGGCTTGAAAGTTTATTCCATCTTCCATTCTCATATCATTGCCATATACTGGGAACAGACTTGATCTTGACCTTCAATATTTCATCAGGGTCACTGTTTTTCAGTTGTTCACTTCTGAGTGTTGAAAGATTCAGTTCCTTTGGTGGCTTGTTTTGCAGCCATGGGCAAGTCAAACTCCATGAACCTCAACTTCTCTATTTTGAAAATGGGATAATAATACTTACCTCCCACACACCTTGGGTGTTGTGAGAAGTAAAAAGATAATGTTTGCAAAATGCTTTGTAAAATCATGGAGCCTTTCATCTAAGGAAGGAGCTAAGAGTGTCATTATTTTCGTTGTCACTGATGGTCGTGTTCCCACATGGCTTTGTTTTTATGGTACACTTAACTGTAATGAAATTAAATCACAGAAATGAGAGAGAGTGAAGATTCAGCAGGTCTCCTAGTTCAAACATATCGTAGAATTCTTGTTCAGCAACATGCTATCGTACTTTGGTCCTATTTTTAAATCCCAAAGCATCAAACATTACATGGTCCATTTATCCCTGCTTGACAGCAGAACTCTGCTAAAGAACAATTCCAATGACAACTTTTGATCTAAGTATTTTCTTAATGACCCAGTTGGAACAACTATTAAAGTCTCTGCCAGGAGAACATTTTTGCTCCGTGTGAGGGTTGCAGTTACTTTCAGGACCCTTTTACTACTTTCCTGGGGAAATGGTGTCATAATCCATTAGCTTTCCTTCTGAGGATGTCCTTTACGGTGTTCATCCCAAATATTCAATATAGGAGTTCCCTAACCATTGGTCCACAGAGTACATCAAATCTTACTCAGAGATATTTCATTTCAATCACAAACTGCCTTAAATTCAATCTCAGAAGGCTAATTTAAAGAATGTGCTAACTTCAGTTGTATGAGTTTTTGGCAGGTCTATAATCTATCATTGAAGATAGAGAAATTCTAACATATGATAGTACATAAATATTTATAGAATGGATAAATGGATCACTCACATTGTCATATCTAACTCATTGTTACTTAACTCATTGGGAGACTCTTAATCCTTTCAGTATTTTTAGATTGCTATATTAATGTGTTTCAGTAACTATATTATATATTGATGTATTGTCATGAATAACTTATGTGGAAGTATTACTATAATACAAATACAATTGTCTCCTGGCAAAGTGAAATATATACACATATGTATATGAGTGTAGATATTATATATATGTATATGCACACACACACATACATATACTTTCAAAAATTGTGGTGCATTTACTATGTTTTACAGGCTGAGAGTAAGTTGGTAAGCCAAATATATTTCTCTTCTTACAGTGCTTGCACTAATTTCAGTCATTGAGAATGCCTCTGAAGCTACAATGAGTCCATTTTTCTTCCTTGTCAACTGTTTTTTCAATCTTTTGCTATAATAGGGTAAGGTCTAATATAAAATCAATATCCCAAGTAGTTCTTGCCCTTCCTTCTATTTATGGTAGTTTAATTGCTCTCTATTAAACTAATTCATTCTAGAACTAAGCTTATATGTGCTAATGATTATTGTTTTGAGTGGAATTTGAGTAGCCCAGTCAGAATCAGTTTACAGGTTAAGTGGGAAGACTTTGTTTTTCCATCAGTCTCTGAATTTCTCAAATCTAATGATCAGAGATGGATAAATTTTCTTGCTAAATAGGAGGACGTGAGTTATAAGAGAGTCCATCGTTCTAATCTCAAGTAGTCAAAAATCTAAAATAAATCTAAAAAGTATCTATCAAAAGAATGAGTCTTTCTTTTCTGAGATACATAGGAAATTAAGAAACTTGACTTCGTTTCAAATTACTGTCTCTCGAAATTGGATCAGATGTCTGATCCATCTGAGATATTTCTATGTAGCTTATTTACAGATAGTGAAATTCTTGGTGGTCAACTTTCTGGATGCTTCGCTCTTAAATCCCTTTTTTTCTTCAGTATAGTAGCTGAGAGAGAGATAGGTGGTGCTAATTAGCTTGCTGAGTCAGTGGGAAGGAGCCCTGTAATACTGAAAATTGTTTCTTTGATGTGTGGTGTGGTTAACATGTTTAAGATTCTTAACTCAAGTCCAGCTGGGTGCAAGATCTGAGAAGAGGAAGTAAAATCACTTTTATACTTTGTGTAGAACACGAAATAGCAAATCTCAGAATCTAAACATTGCCATTCCTTTTTTTTTTCACCATTTTGATTTTTAAAAAGTTTTATGCCAATTAGTTTAAGCACTTCATTTATAAATTCTGGCCTAGGCAAATCAAACAAAATTTATCATTTTAAGTCTATGAATTACCTTACCTACTATCAACTTTGTTCCATAAAACCCTGGAATAAAAATCTGGACAAAAATATAAAAGCACAGCAGCAATACCATTTTTGGAAGGAAATATATTTTAATGTCCTTATTGCACTGTTCTGTTAATAATGGATTTAACCCAGTGGACACCAAACATCCACTGATACTAGTGCCATCATGCTATCATTTCCTGGAATTATTCCTATTAGATCAAGTCTAGAGGTTGACTAGGGAAACTATAGAACCTGGAGTTGAGAATCATTAATTTTGTTCCTCTCTGTAATCACCAATTTATTACCATGAACTTTTGTGCAATGGAAAATTATTACCTCTTTGCCGATCTCAGCAGTTTAAAATAGGAAGACTTTCTGAGCCTTTGAGGCTGTACCTCTTTTTCCTGTACTTAGCTGCATTCTTCCAGGTTCTGCCACCCGCCACATGTCCAAGAGAACAAGAAGAACCTGGGATTGGAGAGGCCATGAGGGACCCGGTGTTCTGAGCCTCATTCACAAATGAAGCAGTAGAATAATGAGTATGCATTGTAGTGAGAAGCAGTGGAAATAATGGATTTGCATCTTTAGGTAAAAATTAGAAATCAGGAGAAAGACAACATTCTCTGAAAAATGTCATTACATGGGTTTTGTGCCTCACAAATATCACTGACGTAGGATTAAAGTCAAATGATGGCACACTTTCCCCCATATCTATCACTTAACACTATGTATTTTTCTTTTTATAATAAAAATAATCAATAGGTTTATATGTCTTTTCCAAAAAAAAACGGTTGAATGGTGTTTCTTTGCCCCTCAATAGGACTTAATATATGCAGCGACTGGGCTGGATGCAGTTAACTTGCTCTTAAGATTTCCACATTGTTTCCTCTTTGGGGTGAACTCAGCAGGTGGCCGCATGAACAACAGTCCTTGTCTTCCATAGGCAGTGCTCATTCTCTTGACTTGACTAATATTTACCTAAGCTTTACTCTACCTCTCCCTCCTCTCACAGTGCTTTGTTATTGTTTTTCCCCCAAATAGACGCTTTAATCTACAACTCAACTTCCTCAGAATTGTTCTTGGCTCACCATATGCTTTTTTCATTTCCACGATTATTCTATTTCTTAACGTGCATGCCTTTCTTTGTTTTCTAGCATGACATTCAATACTGCTTTCCCCTGTGCTCTCAGGGTGCCCTTTGCTATTGGTATGTTTCCCACCTACACAGATCTGCAACAAATTTCTTTAGCTAATCTCTTGGCTTACCTGGACATCTCTATTTTCCTACCACATTTTAGGGTTCAGCCTTGTTTGACTTATTACTAATATATCAACTCTTTACAGCTTTACCTTTCCATTTGCTTCGATAGATATGAATGTCCTTCAGGAGACATCAATATTTATGTACCAAATAGAAAAACAACATCTATAGCACTTAGAAGGACCTTTGGTATCTCAAACATTGCCAACTTCATCTTTCATGTTTCTGTTAAAAAAAATAGGTGTGGAAAATAAGCATTCAGTTTTGCGATGAAAACTGGTAGTAAAGGCCAATGGCATACCTCCTTTGAGTAGAAAGAAATCCTGAAGATTGGCTTACGTCTTCCTGTTTTGTGCTCTTCTATCTTGTGACAGAATTCTTCTTATCATATAATTACATCATTTTGATTCACTTCAGCGATGCATATACAACCCTTAACATACGCAAAGCTCTGTAAGTTTAAGATATACAAAACTTAAAAGACAGGGCCATGGTCTTGAAAGAAGTGAAGAGACAGCCATAAAAAGGCAATCTATGGTAAGTGCCATGATAGAAGGAAAAACAAGTGTTCTGAACCAGCCATATTAAATAGGAGTTGCTGTAACTACTGATTTGACAGACTTTGTGGCAGAGGCAGCACTGAACTGGAACTATCTGGAAAGGCGATAGGCAGCAGTAGGCTCACTGCCTCCACAGAACAAACCCTGAGCCACCCTCTCTCAGTCCCCGGGCTATCACCTCAGTGTTGCTTTTCAGGACTAACAAAGCTTCTAGAGGCCTTTTCTTGCAAACTGAGAATATGCCTTTCTAGGAGCCACCAGCATATGGAAAGCTCTGTGCATTATGTAATAGAAAGTAAATATAATTTCGGTCCACAAAGAAATGAGTTTAAAGATGATCCTAACAAAGTGATAGAAATTCTGTTAACCTAAAAATTGTGATGTAAAAATAGAAATGAGAAAATTTACGAAGACATTTTCTGGGTTTTGAAGCTGTTTGTGTGCTCCCCTGAGAAGCATATTGTAAAACTTCTTCACAGTGTCTTGTTTCCATCTTGTGATTAGCATCCTGAGACAGTCATACGAGCTTACTTCCTTTAAATCAGTATCAGAGAAGGTGTTCCAGGCAGGCCACCTTGAGGCGATAATTGCCTGTCTCAGGAGATAGTCACATGTGCCAGGTCCTCTGAGAGGAAATGAATGAATTGTCTATTGTGCCTTGAAGCTCAGACAAGAAATTTTAAAGGTGATTTTCTAAAACATAAAGGCTCAGTGCAAGGGGCCCACCCTTCCTCGAATCAGCTAACGCTTCCCCTGTAGAAAATCACATAAACATTCTGAGGTTTCCGTCTATCCTCAGAATTCTACTTGTCTGCCAAGATTATGGTCATTTGGACTGGAAATGTGGCCAGTTGCAATCTCTATTAAGGCATTGGCGGCTACATTCTTTCCTGTGCTTGCTTATTCGTAATCTCGTGTTTCACTGGGTCTCTGGGGTCCTCTGGGTGTTGCCTCTGAGAGCCATCAGTAGGGAGGAAAGGACATGCACATGTCTTTTGTATCTAAGTGGCGGTCCTTGCTCTGGAGTTGACTCCATCCCAAGTAAAAGCTGTTTGCTAAATCTTGGTTGGGAAGAAACCCAGACCGTTGTAGGGCATCCTTCTTCATGAGGACTACCCAGTAGGTCTGCTCAATATTCAAGCTTGGTCACAACACAAATTCTTAACCTTCCTTTTACCTTAGGCTACTCCTCATCCTCTGCATTTTGAGGAACTTGTAGTGAAGAGTACTACAGTGCTTGGGCAGCTTCACTTCCTCCTCACTTCCGTTAAATAACTTTACTTTTGTTCCTTAACCCCCACTACCATGTTGCTTTCAGAAATAAAAGAATATCTTCTTTTCTCAATAGGTAAATGACTCAGAAATTGTTGTTTCTCCCTCTAGACAATTTCACCTATTATGAATTGGGTTACATTGAGAAACGCTGAGATGGAGTTTAAAGTGAAGAATACTTATTTTGGAGTGCCCATGTCTGGAAGGGTAGAAAAAGGAACAGCACTGGGAAGGAGATTTTGAGCTGAGACACAGTCCCAGTTAATGCCAGAGCAATCCTTGGAACCAGAATGGTCATTCAGAGTTGTCCTGAGTTAGGTTGAGATGTCAAGTTCTTATCAGTTAATGATGTGGGCAGACCTAGCATCAATCAGTTATTAGATGTGTATGAACCTAGCCAGGGAATGGGGTTGGGTGAGAGGACTGTGCAGCTGAGGCAACCCTCAAGATTATGACAGTGATACAAGTAGCCAGAACAATAATCTCTTATTGAAGGAAGATCTGGGTGGGTCTGGATGTGCCCATGTCTGCCTCAGTATATTTCTTGCTCCATTTAAATTCAGTTCTCAATGTCCATTTAGGAATCAGCTCTGTAGGAGTCTGATGAACTTCTCTTCTTGCGGTAAACTGAGAATAGCAGGCTATTTGCATCTCTACATCTGGTCTCAGGGTTCCAACTTATTGCTCTTCTCCACTACTGATAATGGGTTTTCCTCACTCTCATTCTGTTGGCCTAATCTCTCTTGGTCTCAGTTGCTTACCTGATGGCATAAACCATACCTTCAGTCTTGAGTTCTTTCAACCTCAGTCACCATGCTCATAAACTGCAGGGGCAGGATTGCCGCCCTAGTCCAATTGCCATCATAATTGAGCATGGGGTACCACGATGTACCCAGTAGATAACCAATTAACTGGTGCCAGACTTTTCTCCCCTGCTCCAATGACTAATAGCATCCCTACTGTCTGGTGATTGGTCAGTTACCCTGCAAAATGATGATTCCTCCTCTTATCAGCTTTTTCCTTGGTAAAGAACCTGAATTCCCAGTCGAGCCTCTAACACATTGGAATTATTACTGTCTCTTGGCAGGAGTGTTCTCTTTGTAAGAACCAGCAAACCAGCATCTCTAAATCTGTAGGACACAGTGCTGCTGAGAAGAGGCATAAATTATCTCAGCATATAACTGGGAAAGATGGGAGGCAGGACTACTTTGGTTTCCACTCCTTAGTTTATAGAACCATGTATTTTTGTTTTGGGAATATAATACCATATGAAGATGCTTGATTCAGCATAGTGAGAACTGCTTCCTGGTTCATACACAGTTGTCTTCTTACTGTGCATTCACAATATTGAAGGGGAGGAGGAATTCCCTGGGGTCTCCTTTATAAAGGAATTAATTCCATTTATGAAGACTTCACCCTCATGACCTAGTCACTTCCCAAATATAATTTGGAGGCTCCACCTCCAAATATTGTCACATTGGGGATTAAATTTCAACTTCTAATTTGGATTCAGAGAGAGGGAAGACTAGCATTAAGTCTGTAATATTATCACCTAGCACGCTGAGTTATAGTTGTATAGTTATCTGCTTGTATTTTTCCTTGTACTGTGAATTTATTGAAAGTTATAATTTTTTATTTGTGGACGAATACCATATGCTATCTGCCTTTCACATACACTATATATATTTAATAACTGAATGCATCAAAAACGCCATCATTCATATCATAGAATAAGAACATAGGACTGGAGTCAATGGAGGCAATTTAAGTCCTTACTCTTTCATAAGCAGACAATAAATACACTCAATCTCTTCATATCTCAATTTCATCTTCATAAAATGTAGAAGTGTCCTCTTTTATATGACTATTATAGAGATAAAAGAAGAGATATATGAAAGAATTTTGCATAATAAAAGAGCTATAGAAATGACTAGAATTATTACTGTTTATCTATCACTCTACCAATTACCAATGTTCGCCTACCCTGCTGCCTACAAATGTTTCACTTACAGTTCTAACCCTTCTAGTTAATTACAGATGGAGGAAAAAGTACTGTCAATAAAGATCAAAATATTAAAAAAAAATTACAGACATAGATTCTTTACTATTGTTATGGTGTACCTGCTCTGTACCTTTCATTTCCATACAACTGGTCCATATATGTATTTAGAAACTGGTAAACAACGAGTCACTGAAAACTATCACTTCTAAAAGAACAGCATGGGATAGCCAGAGGCCAGACAGAGAGGGTAAAAAATTGACTGCGGTAAGGACTCTGTCTTGGGAACAGGTAGTTTGCTAAGGAGAGCAACAATACACCAATGTAAGGAGAAGTGAAATATCATAGGTACATTATAGACTTAAGTAAGAGATGGGATATAGTTCAGGTGCAAAAGAAGGAGCCATTGAGAGGTGGTCAAGAGAGGCTTCATTAAAGATACAAAGCTTGTACAGTCTGAAACAGATAGTAGGTTTGATCCAGGCAGGCAAGGAACTGAAGGGAATTCAGGATGAGCAGAGGCACTAAGGAATAGAAGTGGAGGGCTGCAGACCATGTGACCCAAACGAAGGATAGAGGGGCCAGGGGAACAGAAGAGAGCCACGTATATCCCCCACCTTGGTGTCATGAAGGCAGCATTGGATGCTTTAAATAAGGCCCACTTCTGAAAAACCTTCCCAGATCTTGCTAGAAAAATCTTTGTTCTTACTTCAAAGTCCTCAGGTAATACTATTATGGGGTCACCACCTCATTTTTTTGTTTGTTGCTTATATATCTGTCTTCCAGCTGAGACTTTGAGTCCATTAAGAATAGGGATTTCCTGTGTCTCCAGGTATCATAATGATAACTGACATACAATAAGTGTATATTGAGAGATCAATGAAAACATGAAGTTTCTTAGTAGTAATTTAAAGTAAATAAGCAACTAATCAGGAATGCAAGAGAGAAAGACTGATATCTTAAAGAGACAAGGTTAGAGAGAAAAATTACCATACTTGGAATCTGAGGGCTAAATTCAAGTCCTCCAAGTCAGGTAGTATCTGTGTGATTTGGACCTATGGTGAACCCTGTAAAACTTCAAATGATCACTCACTTACCACTTGTGTCATTGCAATGACAAAACTGCCTTGTGCAAAGGATTTTTTGTTGATTTAATTGTTATCATACCCATGAAGGTAAGCACTAGACCTAACATGGTTATGATGATCAATTCCAAATCTCTTGTTAAGCTGGAGATCTTGTGGCTTGAAGATCCAGCCATGGTACCAAACTAAACTACCTGGGTATGAGTCCCTGCTCTGCTACTTATGGCAAAGTGACTCTCTGCTCATCATCTCATCTTTCTGTGCTCCTGTGTCACATTTGCAGAATCAGATTTATTGATTCAATTGCTGTTTTGACACTGGGAACTGTAAGAATGAAAAAAAATTTTGAGACCCTGTTAATTTGCCTATTATGTTATAATGATGATAATAGTATTTATTACATAGAGTTGTGAAGATTAAATAGGTTTTTATATGCAAAGCATTTATAATAGTGCCTGGAATAATGACTATTAGGTGTTGTTATTATATAAAACCCTGATATGTGTGGGCTTAAAAGCAATGAGTATCCAACGTATCCAATAATCCTTCAGAATGACATGTTTCAAGTAAGGCCCTAAAGAAACCTAGGCCTCAAATAGTTGGAATTTAGTAAATTCAGGATTTTCCTTCTATTCAGGTTCAAGTGTTTTTCTGATTATATGTGTTTTCTACCTTGGTTCTCCTGCTTCTGTCCTATGATAGAGCCAATTTAAGCCTTCCTGGAATGGCCCTGAGATTGTCCCCACTTGCTTATTTCCTAGCCATCCTAAGTAGTATAAGTTCTCTTGTGTGAGACTCCTCTCCACTGCCCCCTCTCACCCTGTCCCTAAAAACCCAGCCTAAAGAGGTGTTTTCAGTCCTCTTTCAGTACCACTCATTTGTCCCCGGGCACTTCTGCTCTGAATTACAGGCCCTTCAGTCTTGTAAGTCTTGTGAACAGGCAGGGAGGGTAGGTAGGGCAATGCCTTGTATTTCTTTGCATTTATATAGTAAATGCAATAATAAATATAAATTAATTACATAATAAATAAATATAAATATTTGTCACTTATTTACATTTGACCTGGTGGACATTCTGTTTGTAGCTAGACTGGTTCTCTAAGCCTGATGGTATGGGGAATATTTGGAATGACTCTCAGGAAGAAGGGAGGGTAGGTTGTAATAATTATGGATGGGGTGAGTCTAAACATTGCAACTGGCATGTCCTGTGAAATGCACTTGTAAAAAACTGCAGGGGGGAAAGGACAAGGTTGGTCTTCATTGGCTTTTGTTATATGCCAACCACATGCAGGTGGAAAAATCAACTTAGCAATTGGATGAGTTGTTTCTCCGGTCTTTAGGCCTTAATTTCCATGTAGCTGCTCAAAGTACTTTTTTCTCAACCAACAGCATCAGCAACACCCTGGAGTTTGTTAGAATTTCAGAATCTCTGGCTTCACTCTAGATGCACTGTGTCAGAATCTGCTTAAAAGACAAGATAATCAGATGATTCTCATGCACACTAATTGTTGAGAAGCACAAAATTTTGGAGTTGAACAAATGAAATATTCTTGCATCTGGTGCTCTTAAAAAAGTTAAATGAGAATCCTCAGTTGGGGACAAGTCATTGCTGTTTGTGTGTGTGTGTGTGTTTGTTTTTGTTTTTAAAGCTTTGAAGGTGATTGCAGTGTGTAACAGAAGTTGAAAACCGCTAATAGTGGGGAATTTCTGTGTTGGTAAATTTTTAGTGAGGAACAGATATGAATCTGTTTTCCTTGGAGATGAATTTCTTGTCTTTTTTAAAACAATATACCAGATACAGTTGGATGAATTGACAGGACTGGTTGATAAACCTCCTTCCAAACTGTGTTCTTTCCTCTGCCATGCTGTACTGATTCCAAGATTTAGCCCTATGCCTGGCCATGACTTGATGAGTTGATTTGATGATCTCATAACTGTTGACTGTTGAACATGGGGTAATCCCCCTGTAGTCAGCCCAGTCAGTTATTCTCAAAGCACAGAACAAAGTATCTATCATTGGCATAGACTTTGAAAGTGGAATTAGACAAAGGAAAGTCACTTCCCCATTGATCTGATGTGGAATAAGACTTAAGTTTGACTATCCAGTTATATCCAGAGATGAGGCTGAGGGTTAGTGTGAGAGAATATATTCAAGATACAAGTATATGGGGTCAAAATTCCAAAATAACACAAGAGTCCTTAATTCAAGAGAATGGAAGAAGAGTGTGGTTGTGAGGGTCAAGGCAGAAGTGAAGTATCGGGGTTCAGGACATTGACCAGAAGTCAACCTGGGTCACCTACAGTGTGTGTTTATTTGACCACAGAATAAGCTGGCCAGAGCAAGTGGCATAGATTTGTGTAAACAAATAACACCTATTGCAGTTCTGAGATCTCAAACCTCTTTCAATTAGCACCATATTCTTCAGTGCTGGAGGATGCACTCTATTATGGCAATAATCTCCTACAATGAATTATCTTTCCTTACTGAAAATGTGATTTATTTTGAAAAGGCAAAATTTTGATGATAGATAAGAATGCTTACCAGGATTTCAAACGGTCCAAATGACCACTGATTATTATATGATATCAATGATATATTTAGCTTAAGACTAAAGAAGACCACTTTGCATAGTAAAGTTAGGGGGTCATGAATTGTTTGTAATTGAAGCTGAGGTGAGGCTGGAGAGAAATTTTACCCTTTTCTATTAATATAGAACCACTTTTTAAGTTCGTGATCTGTAAAACAGCAAGGAATTTTTTTTGGGTTGGTAGGACTAAAAATTATTTTCCTGGGTTTCTTTGCATCAAAACTCCTCAAAACGATATACAGCATCCTAAAGAACTGGAGTGGTAGAAAATGACAGTACTCTATCGGTGAGTGTATATATTTCTGGTACCACAGATATCCTGTATCTTCGTAAAACTATTAGAGGACTCAGTGGAACTGAAAAATAGGAATGAAACTGCATTTTTCCTATTGAAGGCAGCAGATAGAGGCATAAATACCATCTTGGCTCTGCTACTTGTTTTGCAAATGATACATTTTTCCAAAGATAGGTAGAGGAATATATTAGAGAATTTAATTTCCTAGTTCTTCCAAGAATACCTATTCTTCAAGTAGAATAGCAAAGTCATTGTACAAGTTTCAATCCAAAGTTGCAGTAGAGACTACAGATATATTCAGATTCTTAAAAATTACTAAACTGGGGGCCTCCCTGGTGGTGAAAAGGGTGGTGCAAAGCACGATGAAGCTATCCAGAGCCACTGAAACACAAGTTTGATACCTGGCCAGGGAGCTTCCCACATGGTGCAGCAGACCTCTCCTGCCTTGCCCACTGCTCCCCTCAGCAGTGTATTTCAGTCGATCTGCCTATTCTACTCCCCACTCTGTCTCTGGTGAATCCTCTCACCTCCCCGCCCCTCCCCCCACCTCTGGCCTATACCCCAGCTCTTGTATGCATAAATAAATAAATCTTAAAAAAATAGCTAAACTGGATCCTTTACCAATGAAGAAACTGAAAGGTCAAGTGATTTGCCCAAAGCCATGGATGGCTAGAAATGGCTCCCCATACTGTTAGCTTTTGTGTGTTGTCAGCCTTATTGTTTCATAGAACATAGTTCCTTCTAATCAAAAAGGTTATATAAAACAGCATCCTCCTCACCCAGCACAGGGAATCTACTTCCTTCTGATAACTGCTGCTTGCTCTTGATTATTCAGGGGATTGAGTATTTTACAGCTCCTCCCATTCATTGGTGGTTTATTTCCCTGATAACATTTAGTTCTTGGTGGAGAGAAAAATAAAGGAATATAGGACATAGTCATTCTTTCATCTATTGGGGTGCAAAGGTTGGTGGAAAGGTTAAAATAATTTTTTGGTGATTACCCACATGTTTTATTTGTTCTAAACCATTAATGGCATTAAAAAAATTGAGAGCTTAACTGAAAATACATTAGCACTAATACCTTGCAAAATCTCCAGTGTTTCATGACTCGAAATTCAAATGATGAACCTTATTCAATCATATAAATCACTAATCTTTAGTCTGAGTTTATATCATAATTTATATTCCTGTTAGAAGCATTATGAGTTTTAGACATCAAGTTTTGTAACTGTCAATGTGTATGAGTGTGTGAGTGAGCTACAGTAGGTAAGTTCCCAGGCTTCCTAAGCTTAGAATGTCACCCTATGTGTGAGCAATGCCTTTCTAGCCGATACTGGGTGTAAACCACTTGAAATTTTGGAGGAGGGCCAACATTTCATCATCTTGGCCCATCTCTTCAAACAGTGTAATGCTCTCGTGTACTGTGCCAGAGCAATGAAATACCAAAGGCTTGTCCAGAATGCCAATGATAATACACCTATTTTCATCTAGAACAGCCACTGTAGTTCATGTAGTTACTTTCCCAACTGAAAAATGCTGGTGAACCAGCACGGTGAGGGCAAGATAAGTACCTGCTTACAGTTACTGGCAAATAGCGAAGACAATTAAACTTCAGTATTGAGTCACTTGTCAACCTGGCAAGCTGACATCAACTCCTACAACTGAGTTTTCATGCTGCGTGGGATTTTGTCACATTGAGCTGGGTTTACATGAATAGAGTTGCGCTGTTAAATTCTAGAAAAACCAAATACTTTTAATAGCCGCTGTATGCCTGTATTCTGGAGCATGTTGGAAACTTGCCATTCCAGTTTCTGAACGAAAGTGGGGTTGTTGATGCCAGGAGGAGGAGATTATTACATGTATTGATGCACTGTGAACAGACAAAATGCAATTCCACTTGGCTGCTTAAGAACTTATGCAAATATCAAGTCAGCCTCCTACACACATGAGTCTTCTCCATCACTTCAGTGGGAGTTTTATGTGGGAATTAAAAAGAAGAGAAAAATGTCACCCAGTGTATGTGTCTAATCATGATTTAATATCTAAGCTGAAAAGTCCCAGAGAGTGAAAGCTCCTACCCACATAACACTAAATCATGGACACAGGCAGCCTTAGAATAAGCTTGTGCAATGCTTTGGATAAAATGAGCTGTAAGCTGTCATTTGGTAGATGGTAAATCTAAATGGACTTTCACCATTAAATATGAAGATATTTAATTGAGTACATATGATAGCATGATCGGTGTTAGCTTTTGTTCTCACTTTGTTGTAGGACCATAAAAATTCTAGTTAATAATCTGCTGAGAGAAAAGACCCTGCTGAGAGAAAGCAATTTAAGTGCCTTATGGTCTAAAACAGCAGAGTGGGAGGAAGTGGGGGGAGAGATGAGGGGCAGAGTATGTGTGAGAACCACTTCTTTGGCTAAAACAATTAATTACACCTTTCCGTGTGATTAGGGTGCATTCATTGAAAATTAGAGTCCATATAATTTTGATTACTATTAAAACAAATACAAACACCAAACAAGTACAACCATGTTTTATTAAAATAAATAGTGGAGCTTATGGGATCAGTCCATGGCATTTAAATGCAGTTCCATCTTCTGTTTCCCATGGGGTAATTACATGACTCATTCTACTGGACACCCAGCTGAGCCAAAGCAGATCTTCAGGGAGTGAGGAGAGATTGGCCTGGGATTCCTTTTGTTTGGCATTGGAGTTGCTGAATTAGTGTAGATCTGGGTGTGATCTCCAGCCTACACCAATAGCTGCCTCCTTCACTAAGGGGACACCCACAAGAAAAGAGGCAGGTATGGTGTAACTCTGACCCTACTCATGTTTGAAAACTAAAGAAATGAGAGAAACATTGAGAATGAAGTTTATGCAGCTTTATCTAAGACAGCTGGGAAGGTCATATTGAATCTAAAAAGATAGATGGGCATTAAGGATGTCCCTCTGTAATGGTACATTGCTCTTCAGCCACATGCAACCTTGCTATTGTGCCTTAATGCAAACACCTTCCAACAGTACCCTTGTCTCAAGACTGCAACATGATAGGCTTTCATCACCTCAAAAAAGAGATGATTTTTATTAACTTTTAAATATCTTAGTTCCAACTCCCATAGGCAGTCCATGTCATAGTAGCAGGCAAGCAAATCATGTTTAAGACCTCATATCAGGATCCTGAAAATTATATTGAGGTATCTGTATTTGTTTGGATATTACAAAAACAATCACAGGGAGCTTTTTAAGATAGGTAAATAAAACAGAACATCATGCTTTAGATAGAATTTTACCAACATAGAAACATCATTATCCCCTTCATGTTGATTCCATCTAGTGTGGCACCCTTTGGTTTTTTATGACCCAACCACTAGATTCTTTAACTCAGTTTAAACCAGGTAAAGGTGTATTTGTGTGAAGCTTTACTCTTAAGGAATTTTAGATTTACGACAAAATCAAGAGGAAGGTACAGAGATTTCCCCAAAACCCCCTGTACCCACACATGCATAGCCTCCCTCATTATTATCATTTGTAATGATTGATGAACATACATTAACATATCTTAATCAGACAAAGTCTGTACTTGAAGATTTACTCTTTCTTGATGATTTACACTTATGGAATTGGACAAATGGATATCACTATAGTATCATACAGACTATTTTCACTGTCCTAAAATTCCTCTGTGCTCTGCTTATTCATTTTTCCCTTCATCTCTAATCCCTAGCAACCTCTGATCTTTTTACTGTATCCAATATTTTGCCTTTTTCAGTATATCATGTAGTTGGACTCCTTTAGTGGTTGTCTTTTTGGATCAGCTTCTTTAATTCAGTAATATGAATTTCAGTTTTCTCCTTTTCATGAATTTATAAGTTTACTTCTTTTATTTTTCTGAATAATACTCCATTGTGTGGATATACCGCATGTTATTTATCCATCACCTACTGAATCACATCTCAGGTGCTTCTAAGTTTTGGCAGTTAGGAATAAAGCAGCTGTAAACTTCTAGGTCTATCTCTTTATGTGGACATAAGTTTTTGTTTCCTTTGGGTAAGTATCAAAAAAAATGGTTGCTGGATTGTATGGTAAAGTAGTTGTATAAAGTGGCTGTGCCATTCTTCCTTCCCATCAGCAATGAATGAGAGTTCCTGTTGCTCCACATCCCCACTGTCATTTGATGTTTACAAAGTTCTGGATTTTGACCATTTTAGTAAGTGTGTAATGCTGTATCACTGTTGCTTTAATTTGCTTTTTCCAGATGACATGTGAGGACAGCATCTCTTCATGAGTGTATTTACTGCCTGTTCATTTTCTTTAGTGAGCTGGCCAATACAGGTGGTTGGCCCATTTTTTTATACTTATCTTAACTAAAAGTCTGAGAAAAGACTTTGTCTCCTTTTTTGATCGTTTGTTTTCTTATTGTTGAGTTTTAAGAGGGTTTTTATTTTTTGTATGTGTTTGTGTGTATTTTGGATCACAGTTCTCAAGTGTGTCTTGGGCCATTGTTTTTTCCCAGTGTGTGGTCTGGCCTTCTTAACACTCTTTTTGCAGAGCAGAAACTGTTAATTTTATCAATTATTTCTTTCATGGATCATACCTCTCTGATCTTCTGTCTTAAATGAACTTACCATATTCAGGTCATGTATGATTTTCCCTATTAATTGTATCTTTTTAATGTGTCCACAGGTATTATTTTCTCCTCTGTAGATATAAGCAGTGCAATTCCCAGGTACCTCACCCCAAAATGGAGTTATGAATGGACAAGAGATCTAGCTGGCATGACTATTCTTGTAAGAAAATCCAAAGTCAATGCCAATTGGCAGAAGTAAGGGATATTCTGTGTGTTTGCATTTAATACAGATTATCTTTTTGACCAAAAAATATTGCCCTTAGAGACATTTTTTTTCAATTGTTATTTTTATTTATGTCTTTTATATTACTGTATATTCCCCGTAGGTTACCCACCACCAATTCACCTGTGAACTGTCACCACAGTCCCTTGTGCTCCCCTCTCCCCCATACTGAGCCCCAATCCTCCCCCCTCTCTCGCTGATTGTCGCTCTTGTATTTGGTTCCTCTGTATTCCTGTTACAAGTGAGATAATTCGATATTTTTCATTTTCCTTTTGGCTTATTTCGCTGAGCATGATTCCTTCTAGTTCCATCCATGTTGCTGCGATTTACATGTGTTTATCTTTTTTGAATGCTGAATACTATTCCGTTGTATATATGTACCACATCTTCTTGATCCAGTCATCTATTTTTGGGCATCTGGGTTGTTTCCATACCTTCACTATTGTAATAGTGCTGCAATAAACATACAGGTGCATATATCCTTTTGAATTAGTGTTTTTGTGTCCTTTGGGTATATTCCCAAAAGTGGTATTGCTGAATCATTTTTTAAATCTCTACTATTTAATACCTTTTGTAGGTTCCTATATATTACTGGGAAAATCAAGTCACACAGATACTTTACGCTTATCTCCAGTGAAATCAAGCTATTGGATTATTAACTCAGGGTTATATCATCACTGAACTTTTTGATGATATGTCTGGCAATAGAGGACTAACCGTTGTAGACTAGTGTGGGTGTTGGTTATTTTGAAGCTGAGTTTATTTGAAAAGAGCTCTTTGCAAGTTGCTGTATGTGGTATTGTTTGGCCCAGAGAGTTGTGAAGCTAGAGATTGTGTGATAAATAATGCAGGGTAGAAACTTGCCCCACTAATTAATCAGAATCCTGTGAACTCGAGTGGAGTGAGTCACAGACATCCAAGCAGGTAGAACTGGCTGTTAGACTCTGTCTGAAAGACAACCACCATTTTGAATCTAGATGCTGAACATAAAAAAATAGAAAAAGAAATTCAGAAGTCAGGAACATGGTTTGATTCCTGACTAAAGACATTGCCGTTGAACACAACTCTATTTTCATATTCATTCAATAGTAAATAATAATTAAACCATAAATTGAAGAAGAAAATCTAGGAGTTATTTGTATCAACTTGCATGTAGATAAATGTATCTTGACTGTGATCATTTCTAAAAATTTATCAAATCCTTTACCAATTCAGCTTTTTCTCGAGTATGTTGAGTCTTACTAAGGAAGTTTTCCGGTGGGTTTTCAGGAGCTTGACACTTTGTTATTTCCTCCTTTATATCCCTTGAGTTTGTGTTTTATGTATTTTCTGATCACACACAACAATTTACAATATGCCTTTATCAAGAGAAAGAGTGTGGCGATAGAGAATGTGTTATTTCATGATGAATCCTAATCACATAAAAGTTTTCAGCTAATAGCTCCAGTCAATTTAACATAAAAGAAATGGTGGTAATAATGACATTTTTGATGATTTTTGAAAGTTGAGTGGTCTCAGGCATTGAGACACCCTTAGTCTAATTTCAATGGAATTTTCCCCACATTCTGCATCTTGTTGCATTTGGATGAGCATTGTATTAAGAATGTCTATGAAGTCAAAAGGTGGAGCTATGTAAAGAGTTTTAGGGTCTGGCTTACCTGAGATGAAATTATGCTTACGCTCCCTCAACTTAGATCAAGAATATACAATAATGTAAAAGATATAAATAAAAAAAAAGAATAATGAAAAATTCCTGATAGGAAATAAATGACCTACTGAACATATTCTGAAGTTTTTGTCACCTTTTGAAAGGGCTGTTTTCCCCTGCAGTGATGTGAAATGCACCATAAAATAAAAGTCTTTTTGAAATCTTCACTTTGCTGGTGAATGTGAAAATTGCAGCAGTTAAACGCTGGAATGAGAAACATGTTTTCCCAGGTACTGTGCTCATCTAGGGGAGATGGACTTAACCTTGCTAAGAGCCTCTAAGCACTAATAGAGCCTTTGTTTAGATACTGAAGAGGATTCTTTTGTTAGATGTCTTTATCCTCAACTATACCCATTTGTTTGAAGCGAGGGAACATCACCCAGTTATTAGGTATAAAACACTTGAGTTCTATTCCTAGCCCCACCTCTAGCAAACCTTTTGACCTTGTTCTCAAAAAGGACAGTTTAAACCCTTCTGCTAGCAGTGGACTTAGTGACCTGAGACAAACCATTTGGTCACTAAATTTTTATTCATCTATCCCTAAAGTGGATGCCTCTTTGCTCTCTGCCTGATAAGAATTAGGAGATAATATTGGTAAATTGCTTTAGGATCCTAAGAAGAAAAGCACACTTCAAATAGAAGTACCATTATATTGTTTTGCAATCAAGCTATATGTTTCTTTCCTTCAATTATCCCTTCTCCTGTTGTGTTTACTTCAACAGTTAGGTGTGTCTGCTCTGACTGGTCAAACTAATGCTTACCTGTTAGACCTTTCCCTATACCTGTTAGTTATCCTATTTTGTATATTGTCCCCAAGTTAATTTCTTTGAGAATAATTTATGAATTAATAAGTCATATTGACCATAAGGACATGGTTTGCAGAAACAGGCTTGTGCTATAATGTAGATTAAGGGATGGTAAAATAACATCCAATAACTTCTTTTATTTTCAAATGATTATGCACAATAAAAATAATAATTAATGTTGTAAATTTAAAGTACACCTTTCATCTGATCATCTCAAAGTACTTTAGAAATGCTAATTAAACTCCACAACACCCATGTACTATACATATTATTATTTCCATTTTGCAAGTGAAGAAACTAGGGTTCAACAAGGTTATGTGACTAGCAGAGGATACAAAATGAGTCAGTGTCAGGACGGGGGTTTAGCGTTTCCAAGGCCCAGTGAAAAGCTTGCCCCTTGTGCTAATTATTGCTCTGTAAGTCCAGAGATGGAAGGTACCAGGGACCCATCACAGACTCAGCATCCGAGAGTGTCTCTCTAATGCTTGTGTTTCCTGGTGCCCCTCTTTTTCTTACTTATTTCTGTTCTTAACTTCAGAAGGTTTCTGGCTTCTGTGGCTCATTCATCAGTGCATGAGTAGAGCTCAGGTAGACGATAAGCTCAAATCAGCTAATGTTATGCACCTCAATCTAAGCAAAAATAAATAATGGACCATATGTTGAAATTTAGCATAACTTGTTGGTATTGTATTCCCTGTAGATTTTCCTATCCTGCTCTGCCTCATGCAATGCTGTACCATGGACTTTTAGTGGACTAAATTAGCAGTTTATCGCTACAAAGAGAACGATCCTGTAGTGTTGATTTAATTTGCTTTGACTAATAAGAAGAAATAGAAGTTGACTATCTGGCATTAATATTCTAAATCCTATGAACCTGCTGGGATAATTTGGGGTAGAGTGTAATTTCAACCTTAGATGACCACACCTATTTCTTAGTTTGGGTGGATCAACCTCAACTAACACCTGCCTTTCTAGGTAACTTTGGACATTTTGAAGATACTAAGATATGACTTTACCTTCAAAATGCAGCAACATTTTTCTTCTCATGAAAATGTTTCCAAAACTCTTATGTTCAATCCATGGGATCATCTAATAAAATCCTTATTGGGAGTGAAAACTATCAGCTAGGGTCAGGAATCTATCTTTGTGGTCAGTACTATATCATAAGTACAGGAAATCCTTGTAATTTCCCTAGGTAGGGAGAAAAAACAAATCAATAACTCAGGATCCTAGTTTGGAGTCAGATTTAAGTCCATCTAGATCTCTTAACAATTGTGTGATTTGGGGCAGATCATTAAACTTCTTTGAACTTATTTTATTATATTTACAAAATGGAAATAGTATTTCTAAATTATGGGTTTGTTGTACAAAAAAAATAAATTGAGATGATGTAGAAAAATCCTGAACATGTTACCTGGCATATGGTATACATCTAATAAGTGATTGCTGTTAGTATTGATGTTTTAATTATCCTCTGAGTTTTCAAGGAAATTATCCTAACAAAACTGATGATAAATAAGGAGATTTGAAAAGGATAAGAGGACAGAGTCTATCCAAAATAAAGAGTGCTAGACTGAACCCTCTGGCCTTTTTACTTGAGTAACAAGTTAGGAAGGATGTGACCAGATGGTTCCTAAGGACTGAGGCAGGAGTAGATGGCACATGAATTAATAGGGAAAGCAGGACATATAAATTGGCACAGAATATTATCATGCTCTTTAACAAAAATGTTACTGTTACTTTGGTATATTACAATGGAAAATTGCTCTCAGTAAGTCCAAGTTTTCTTCTTTTGATGTTTCCCAGGAAACTGCATTGACTAATGCCCTAAAGCATTTAACGTCATTTTCAAAGACTTTAAAAAATATTTGTGAAAATTATAAGACCAAAGTTAAAACTAATGTAAAATAAAAGAACCATGCCAAATGGGGCTGGGGGTGAAATACAAATAGCTTTTTGCTTATTAAAAAATAAGAATGATCCATAAAAAAACATTTGACATTTAAATATAAAGTGTATTTGAGAGTGAGAGGGGAAGATAGTTTCCTTTTGGTCTAAGTACTATAGATGTTTAAGAAATGGGAAGCCATTTTCCTTTTCCTGATCTTGCAAGAAGATCCAAACAATCTGAATTAAATCTATGAGAGAAAACTCATTGGAATTTATAATCCAAGACTCCAGGATGATGCATGAAAATAAAGTTATGGTAGCTGGAAGCACTGGAGCATTAATTTATCAATCAATACACAGTCTGCAGCCCACAACAAAATCCATACTCTTTCAGATGATGCAGCTCGCTCTATTAGTCTGTTCCTTCAGTGTTTATATGCTTACTAGAGAATTTTCATTTTTCTTTCACTAATTTTATAAGTTATTTATCTTGGGGTTACCTCTTAATTGATTTTCCTGCCTTCAGTTTCTTTCTGATTCATTTTGTTCCTCATACTTGCTGGCCGAAATGAACAAAGATAAAACCCCCAAAATCATTCAAGTTAAAATGATTCAGTTTCCTTACAAACAAGCTTGTACATATTAGCATGCCATTCAATCCCTTCATGATGAGAATCAAACTAGTTTTCAGATCATCAAGGCTTACTTCCTCACCAAAAATACTTTCTACCTCATGCCATCCTGCTGACATTAGTATCGATGTAGCACACTGGTTTGAAAGGTGATGAAAAAGGGGGAATCTGTGGCAAAGCAGATTGGAGATCATAAAAAGAGAAGAGACTAAGGTCAAAAATCAAAGCTAAATTCCACGTACGTTAAGGGTGGGGCCAGGCAAAAGGATGAGGAACAATATGTGGTAGGTTCAGAGTTTGCGTGGACTTGTCATTATCTTTACTACCACAAATCAAATTGGTTTTTATTCTATTAGCTGGTCTCAGAGGGATAAAGCCTGAAAGCAACTTGATGTGTTCTCATGGCTCCTTTTATAGACTCTGTAAAACCATTGTCCCCCGGGCCTGTATGAAATAGCTTTTCCAGTTATTCAAATAATAACAAGACTCCAACTAGTTTCCAGAAATGAAGACTTCAATTCAGTTTAAAAGCAGTGTTGGCCATGGTGATATCTGAACGAGCTAGGAGCTAGTTGGGAGAAGATGAGAGAGACTTGTACTGTTGTCATCTGTGTCTCTGCCCTCTGGGCAATGGGCTCATTTTTGATGGCTCTTTCTTCTGGGAAATGCTTTTGTGGGATCCTTAGTGTCCCCTTGTTGAAGATCAGTGAATGTTACAAGCAACAATTCTTACCCGCTGGCCACTAACAACTATTTACCTCATCCTGGGGCTTCTCAAGGGCCACTTCTCTCTACGGGATACAGCGTCGCCCCAGACGTTCCTCTCGGAGAGACTGTCCTTTTGGTTGAGTCAGACTTTTGTTTCACAAGATCCACATGTAGCAAAAGGGAAATCAACTCCTTTGTCTCAGCAGGGGTACAAAAACATCTTCTCTTGAAGCTCTCTCTTTCCTGTTACCAATAAATAAAGTCTTCTTTTCACTGCGTAATCTTTCACCTTTAAATGTTTTCCAACATCCATCCAGCACCAGTTCCTATGTCTTCAGATGCCTGTAGACACACATCAAGCTTCCCTATTAGTCTCTTTTCAACTATAACACTAGATTTGAGATGAGGCTGCAGAGTTCTTCCCCACTTTAAGCCAAAAGAAGGAAGACTCTCAGCCTCATTTTCCAGAGAAATTTTCTGTTTTGATTTTTTTCAGCCCCAATCTTTTATGTGGTCAGAGGGGATGCTTGCTTAATTTTGGCTTTTCTGGCTTGAACCAGTCCTCTTATCTTTCAGAGATGGTTTAGACTTGGTAGATATATGGTATCTACCATTTTATCCTTGGCCCTCTGTATCTCTCCCAAAATCCCAGGGAAAGACAGTGTTCCATCTAACATCATATGACTCTGGAGCTGGCTGTGGCACCTCCACTGAAGGGCCTGCCCTGACTCCCTCTGACAGGCCCAGGCTCTACGCCTGGCATGTGATAAATATTTCAGGCCCTTATTACTTGTTTAGATTCTTCTTTCTGCCTGAGATGTCCTTCCCCAATTTGAAAAATCTCTCCATCCTCTGATGCTCTACTCAATTATTACCTCTGTTGTCCACCTTTCTGGCTCCTTGCTCAGAAATAATACTAACCCAGCCATGTTTACTTCATCTTCTGGAATCACATAATAAACATTCTAGGCTTCAGTGTGAGACAGAGTTGGGTTTAAACTTGAGCCCAGCATTTTAATAGCTCTGTGTCACTTTAACCAAGTTCCCTCATCTCTCTGTATGTCCATCTGAACAAATGAAGAAAAAATGTATTTTCATTTTACTTGAGGTCATGTACATATTAAGAGAAATAATGTCTATTAGCACAAAACACAATATCATAATGTGGCAAGCACTCAATATGACAGGTAAATACTAATATGATCAACTGTTAATACTGTGACAGTACCATTACTGTGGCTACAAATAGTACTACTTATGCTGTCATCTCAGAAATAAAAAATACAAATCCAGCAAGAAGGAAGTCTGTTGCTACTTGTCTAGCTTGACTTTTGTTCATTGCGATCTGCCAGTCATAGATTAGATTCTTATACATATTCCACAATTTCATTCTCCCAATTTCCCCATGAGGTAAGTGTAATTATCTCTTTTTGACAGATGAGGAAACTGAGGTTCAGGAAGATGAAGTAACTTGCCTGTGTTCCCACAGCTAAAAAGGGGCAGAGGCGGAAAGGAGAATGTAAGTCTACTCACATCAAAGCGTGAGTAGGTAATGACCACATTGCAAAGCAGTATCTGCAGGCTCTTCTTATGTTGTTGCTCAATGTCTTGATTTTACAAAACAGCATCACTTACTCTAGTGCTATCTGTATGTGTTCATTACAGTGCAACTTTCAATCAAATGTGATTTTGATTTTGCAAAAATCCCCTGCTACAAAATACCATTGAAAATTCTCATGAGTTCTCTTTAAGTGAATGGTGAGAGAATCGGTTTCTGATTTCTGGCATTCTATCAGGGAGCATCTCCCCTTGCTCTAAAAGCCTTCACAGTGGCTACCTAGCTCTCCCTATCCAATCCACTGTTCCTTAGAGTACCTGGAACTTTAAGTGAACAGTTGGAGCCTGATCAGGTCATACTTATTTAATACATATGGCACGTCCTCCCAGGAGACCTGAAGTGCAAAATGTTATTAATTTCTTCTCAGTGTTCCAGTTTTGTCACGGGCATAGCTTTTATTTCCACCTGTGAAAGGTGCTGTATTTTCAAGTACAAAGGCTGAGTGAGAATGTGTGTGGGGGTGACACAAACGTCCTATTTTCCCCATTGTTGGCATGGAAGAGCCTTGCTTCCTGTTTACCCCATGGATAACCCAGACTCCTCAGGACTCTAGGTGATAGCAGATAGGAGCCCCAGCTTCTAATCACCCCTCACCCCTCTTCTCCACAGACATGAGTTGTTTTTCTGTTCTTTTCTTTCCTGAACCAGGATATTGTTTGCAGCCACCTCAAAGTGGCCCTCAAATCCCAAAAGATAACAGTTCAGTTTAGTTTCAGGTAGATCAAAAAATTGGCAGGAACATTTTCCTTTGCCATAATGTGGATCAGTTTAGGAACTCAGAGAAATGAGAGTGGTTTGGCTGAGAACCTACTTTCTAGTAAGGCCTAGAGACCATCATCAAGATCAATAAGTAAATTTCTCATGTTAGATAATGAGGAGAACTAAGGAGAGAACAATGAAACAGGGTAAGAGACTATGAGCTGTTGGGGTGGGAAGGTGAGCCAGGAAGTGTGGAATTTCAGACAGTGTTGCCAGGGCAGGCATAAGAGGAACAGTGAGGCGCGGTCTGAGGACAGCGGGTGACTCTCATAGCCAGCTCTATAGTTAAGGGTTGAGCTTTCTGGACTCTACGTCTGACTTTCTCTCTGCCCCTACCCCCCTCTCTCTCACTGTTTTCCATTGCACCCTGGTTTCTGCTCAGTGGTTGCTATCTATAGGCAGAACAGATGGTATCCGGCTACCTACCAGCAAATAAATTTGCTGCTTCTTTCTCTTAGTTCTACCTTTCCTTTGCTTACTCCATATGAATGCTTTCTATTCCTTTTTTCTTTTTCTTTTTTAAAAAAGGTTTATTTTATTTATTTATGCATGCAAGAGCTGGGCTGTAGGCCAGAGGTTAGGGGTGGGGGGCTGGTGGTGAGAGGACTCACCAGAGACAGAGTGGGGAGCATAACAGGTAGATCTACAAAAACGCACTGCTGAGGGGAGCAGTGGGTGAGGCAGGAAAGGTCTGCTGTGCCATGTGGGTCTTCTCCCTGGTCAGGGATCGAACTCGTGCTACAGCAGCTGTTGAGAACTTCATGGTGCTAAGACTTAACGCCTTGCACCACCAGGGAGGCCTACCTTTTTCCTTGTTTCTGTATGTGTATCTACTTTTGGTTTTTGTTCTGTATTCTTAATATGGATGTGAGGACTTACAAGCTGGGTCTCCCTCTTTACACCCATATTTGCCCCATTAACAAAGAGACCTACAGGAAGTAAGGGATCCAAATGGGAGTATGGGTAAGGATATGTGGTGTGTGGAGAGGTCCTAGAGCCTGGTCACGCTGGAGAACAGTGGAAGGGGATGAGGCAGAACAAAAACTGGGAGCTGGCTCATGTGGGGTCTGGAGGTTATAGCCAGACTGATTCTTTTGTTCCAAGAGCTGTAAAGTCTTTGCAGGGTTCTGAGCACAAGAATTTTGATGTGGCGTTATTACTGGCATTACCATCCCAGAAAGGCTGGTGTGTCTTCAAATAGCACGAGGATATAAATTTACAATTATTTTCATGTTTCAAAAGAGCTTTACTCATTTTGAAAGTAGAATTGCTGATTTTGAGATTCACTGGAACTGTCATCCAGTGCTCTCCTAAATACTGAGGCAGAGCCTCAGGATTTCCGGGATGCACTGGGGTAAACCTTGTACTGATGCAAGAACCTGGGGCAGTTGCCCTTGCCTGGGTTGCACATTACACTCCATGCTTTTCTTTGCTTGAAACTGAGATTTCTATTCCTTCCTTCTTCCATATAACCTTATTCTACACTTTCACACCAAGCTACTCTTCACTCTTAAAAATATATTTTGTCAGATTTAAACTACTTCCTTTCTCTCCTTATATAAACTCTGATAATTATTTTCGTTGTTTGGGTCACATGGATTAGAATAAGGTTGTCCTTCCTAAAATCACATTACCTTTCCTCTTCTGTGAAATGGGTGTAATAATATCTTTCTTCAAATGTTCTTGGGAAGAACACATGTTTCTTGGCTGTTAAGAATATGAGAATTTCCTGAAACTTCATTTTAGTTTCTTTCTCTTTCTTTAAATATCTGGACTGTAACCTATCTTCTTTTTTTGTTTCTAATCTTGCATTCCACTGATATAAAAGCAACATTAATCTAATATGAATAGATTGATTAAATTTTGTTGGGGGTCTGTGTATTTTAATGAACAGTACATCTTTTAAAAATTAAATGATTGTGTTACATTCATGAATTTAACTGTTGATGAAATTCACAAAATATCTGATGACAGTTACACTGTACCAGACATCTCAGACACAGGGATGTACGGGGTTGACATCCCCACACATAACAGAATATACGTAGGGGTATAGACTTTTTTTTTTAAGATTGATTTATTTTTGCAGGCCAGAGGTATGGGGTGATAAGAGTGTTCACCAGAGACAGAGTGGGAAGCAGAACAGGCAGATCAACTGAAATACACTGCTGAGGGGAGCAGCCCGAGAGGCAGGAGAGGTCTGTTGTGCCATGTGGGAATCTCCCTACCCGGGGAATCGGACTCACGGTGCAGTCATCAACAGCTCCACAGCGCTGCACTTAACCAGTTGCGCCACCAGGGAGGCCCAGGTATAGATTTTTCATAGGTAATTGTAAGAAGGGAAAATACAAACACACACACACACACACACACACACACACACACACACACACACACGGATTTAATGAGCAATTATAAGACTCCTTAGAAGCACAAGTAAGGAAGTATTGTAGAAGTGCCTAAGGGGGTGGTCAGCAAACTAGTTGGACATTTGATGCCGAGTAACCATGCTTAAAGGCATTGGTCATTGTTGCTATAAAAATCCTCTCATTTCACTTTTTTCCTTATTTAGGGCATTGTCTAATTTCCTAATTTAGGCTTTAAAATATGCTTATTTCATATTCATCATCATGGTACACATCCATCTTGCTGATGCTGGTGACAAAAACCAATCTCCCCACTTGCAGACGCCCACCCACAGCAGTTCTGCTGCTAGAGGCAACTGCCAGGAGTAGGTTTTAGGTTTGGTGAACGCAATTCAAACTGGCATGATCAAACCACCCATTTTCCAAATTACCCTAGCTTTCTCTTTGTGCCTTTACCAGCACCCTGTGGGGCAAATGTTTCCAACTTACTTTTTTTTTTCCCCCTGTGGTAAATCGTATTCTATTCCCAAAGATGGGAAACAGAAAGAGTCTTAAATTATTCATTAGAATATAATTTCTTTCCAAACAGTCAAGGTAGGTTTAAAAATTACCACTGACTGTGTATTAGGAGTCTTTTCTCACTGAAAGTAAATTGTTAACCATACAAACAAATGAAGTTCATTAGTGACTTTCTCAGTTCTTGTCCTCTCCCTGTTCAAAGACTCGTGTGGCTCTCTCCTATTTGGAGAAAAGAAAAAGACATTAAAATCTGCAGTGCCCGAGAAGGAGGCTGCAGCACTGGATGTCTCATGTGTAAGGAAAGATGCTCTCCTGATGCTCCTGTCCTGGAACTTGGGTATTTTCAGACCTCCTGCTCTTGACAAATTTGGGGTAATTTACATAGTCTCACACCACTCCCAATTTATGGCAGAACACGTCTTACATTTATAACACATCCAGAACTCCTTGGAATTTTAACCTCTTTAGTTATAAATAGTTTTCAAGCAGATAAGAAGGAGAAAGAAGCAAAAACTGGTGATACGTTTTTGTTCCCTTTTCAAAGTCTGACCCCAATCATCCCTGGAAATTCCTAAGAATGCTGGAAGGTGCAGATCTGTGCTGGAGCAATTCTAGGCAACCCACATATTTATATATTTGGAAGGTGGCTGCTGCTGTCAGTTCTTTGGCTGTGTGCGATATCAAGGCCTCCCAGCCTGTCCTATCGAATGAAAGCTGTGATTGCTTTAGATTTCCACTAGAGACCTCTAGCTGATCACAGGAGGGCATCTTTTTTTTCTAGAAGCAGAGGTTAAGAGTTTGCCAATTGCCCTGGGAGAAGGTGGAGTACACTATCAAAGGAAAATAATTCTCTTCTCTCTCTCTCTCTCTCTCTCTCTCTCTCTCTCTGTTTCTCTCCCCCCAGCCCCCTCCCCACACAGAGACACGTACATACACACAAACAACTTTTTTCTTAAACAAATGTAGGTGTATTCAAGCATGTGTGTTGTATAAAACTGAAGAGGAAATTTTCCATGTCTTAAAGCAATGCTACTGAAATGACAGAGATTCTTTTAGGCTGAACAGCTCCTTTTCCAAGCAGTTATCTGTGCTGACACTTGGAGATCAGACTCAATTCACAGCATTTAAAAGTCCCTCCTACAAGGTCTGCGAGAGGATGAGCATCTCTCATAGGCGGTGGGCACCTCGACACTACCGTGAAGATGACCAAATGCGCCCCAGGCCCTGCCAGGCCCACCCTCCCACCGCAGCCCCCAGGTAGCCTTCTCCTGGGTGCTTGCACCTTCCGTGTGGAGCCTGGGGCTGTAATTCCATGCAGCAGCAACAGATGGGACACATCTGTAAGGAGAGACTGGTAGATGAAGTTTCACCATTTTCCCAAAAAGGCAAAACACATTAATCTCCATTTGCTTTGAATGGTTGTAATAGAAACAGAGGGCAAAAGGGAAATAATCCCCCCTCATTTAACCTGTGCCCCTGTGAAAAATTGCTCTAGCTTGTATTTCAGAAGCCGAGTGTAACTAATTTTGCCCTCTATTCATGGTCTTCACTATATACCAGCGTTATAAAGAGAACCAGAGTAGGTCAGTGAGTCTCGAAAGCCTTTCACAGTTGATCAGTATTTCTGCAGGGCCTCTCTAACATTGAGCTTTCTCTGAGATAGTTGTTGATACTTTGCATAAGTTTTAAGGAAAATTCTTGACATTCTTTTAGGTAGACTGTTATTTATTCACTCAATTATTCATTCACTTATGAAATGACTGTAATGTGCTAGTCACTTTGATTTGCAAGGAAAGCATAAATGGAGATGCATAAGATTTTGAGAGAGTTTCTACCTTTGGATGTACAGATCCCTAAGAGTGAATGACTCTTTCAAGATGTCTGTAAACCTTCTAAGGTGAGTCTGTGCGTGTGTTTGCACCTGTGGGTGCTTTACCTAGTGAGAAAAATATAAGAGTCAACACAATCCATAAAGGGGTTGATATAAAAAGATAGTTAATCACTGCAGGGACTGGCAGTTATATAGGCAGATAATTAAAAGACAGATAATAGAGTATCTGACAGATAGTAGCGAGTATCCTAGAGCTCACAGGTGGAGTTACCGCAACTGTCCCTGACATGGAGGTGCGAGAGAGAAGGCAGCACCTGTGTTACATGTGAAGGATAAGCAGGAATTCTCTAGCAGGCTTGACGGAGGATAGAGGGGAGTCAGCGTGCCTTAGAAGGCTGTTCACCTACAGAGTCTGAGGCCGCCCTACAAGTTGGGGCCTGACTGGTATTTTGTCCAGTGCAGCTTGACAAATGGAGCATGCTTTACCATTAGTCAACGATTACAGGAAAAGGAATCCCACAGGCATGCCCGGCTGACCGCACATGGCTAGGCGCACATGCAAATGCAGAATGCCTGAAGGTTGAGGTGGATGATCCAAAAGGTCTCAAATGCTGGGTGCTGGGCTGGGGCTGCAGCAGTGCCTGACCTTCGCATGCACATACTGCTGCGCTGAAACTCACACTGCGCTGGGAAGGAATGCCCCGTGCAGAGGGTGGAGCCCTGCTGTCTCTTGCTCCGGTCACTGCCCAGCTGAGCTGCCTGCTCACGAAGCTCCTGCTCACCTTCATTTGCTCTTCTGTGCGGAAGAGTTACCGTCTATTGAGAACCTCACTCCCAGTGGCTAGACTAGGTGAATCGTCTGCCTTCTTTCGTTTCACTCTCTCAATATCCTACAATATAAATTTTACCCTCTTTATTTTCCAAGTAGTGAAATTATAGTCACAAGATTTGAATAAATCCACTGAGTCATGTAGCATCAGAACCAGTCTCTGATCCAAAGTCCATAGCCATTTTTGTTCATCTATTTGTTTTGGATAAGTCTTCTTCATTGTATTTCAACTGTGCTTTAAATGTCATCACCTTGAGGCTATTAATATATCAGTGAGTCAACAGTGGCAAGTATAATTTGACACTTAGCTCTACAGAGCCAGAATAAGGTATTAGACTTACATTACTTATCTAGGAAGTTAAAATGGAAGTTAAAATGGTTAAAATGGTAATGGCACTTTGAGATGAAATTTAGAGGGTATTTTTGAGGCTAAGATTAAACTGTCTTTTCTTTGATCTGAATATTGGTTCTGAGGCCTGATTATACCTTAAAAGGTAACAATCTGAAATAAGTAGCAACATGTTTTCTCAAAATGTTTCAAACTGCAAAAATATGAACTTGATTTTAATCTGAGATACAGTATTAGGATCTACTTATAAAATATACCATTTGACCAAAGTACAATAAACTATAAACCACATTATTTAAGAGAGGAGGGTAGTTGGCCTAATTGACAAATATTTTAAACTTTTCTAGCACATTGTTGAATGTATACATAATATTTTTTCTATATTTTAAAGATATTTTATCTATATAATTTAATCATTACTGCTGAGAGTATTATAGCCCAAGAAATAGCAGTCAACAAATATAACCCATTGATAACATCTTTGGTGATATGATTTATTTTAAGTCACCAAAAATCTTCAAACTGAAATGGAATTTTGTAAATACTACAAAATTGTTTTTCTTCCTTATTCAAAATACTGTTTATTGTATTTTTTCTGTATTAAAAAATATACTGTAGTCTTAGTAAGAGACTTTTGGGGGGGGCTTTATTTCCTAAACTATACATTTAAACTTGAATAGTTTGTGCATCTATGACAGCATATTACAGAAATGTCTTTCTAATAAAAATAACAGTTATAGGATCCAGTTAAGATTTTTTGGCTATTGTGATGTAGTAGCAGTGAATAAACTTATAGAGTAAGGCTGACAGTCATTCAATTAACTTTATAATGTCAAAATCCTGGGTAATGTCAAGATTATGCTTATTTAAGACAGGGAAATTGAGAAGATTCTTGTCTTTCTTGAGATCTGCCAGTCTCTTTAATGTTCAGAAACAAAGTAAGTAGGTGATTATACCTCTGCAATCGCTTAATTAAAAAGTGGAAAACCAGCCACTCAGTTGAAGAGCCAGATGTTTGGCATTCTGTGCTCAAGTTGTCTGCACATTTTAGTTTAAATTTTCACTTTAAGCAAGAGTGAGCTGTACTATAGGTTCCCGGGGAGCCAACTCTGAGATGGACTTTGACATGCAGAAAGTTGCCTCTGGTTAAACTTAGGGAAGGGAAGCCGGACAGCGCAGAGGGCAAAGGGGGCACTGATGCATCATTGTGGACTATCCCTGCATCCACGTGAGAAGGTGGTAGGGGGATAACTTTGGGGAGCCGTCCTGAGTTGGGGCAGAGTATCTGGGACATGGACTCTGCATGAAGCCCGCTCACTGGATATGGTCACGTGGAAAGATGACCTGACCTTGGGTACACTCTCTTCAGCAGAGAAAACCCTGAAACAGGCCACAGGTGACACAGGTGAGCAACGGCAGCACTCAGTCACTAAGGGAACTCATCCTCATCGATGAGGGGGTCCAGGTGATATCACAGTGTCCACCACGGGTTGATATCCAGACAGATGCAGTTATTTAATATTCCTGTGTAACGGTTTCTGCATGACTCTCAATTTCTCCATTTGCTAATTAGCGAAGACTTTAGTTGTCGAATGAATTTGCAAAACATAGACATGTTTCCCTTAGGATCTAGCTCCAAATCATCACAATGAACTTATAAAATATGGTACATAAATTTTTTATACTGTGTGGAACACGTATCATTTTGGAATGCTGTATTTTTGAAATTGTGATTCCTGTTAATTGGTTAGTGCAGACACAGTTCTGTTTGCAGTGTCAACATGTTTCTTTCATTTCATTGTCCTCTTGTCTTCTCTCCTAACAATTCATGATAAATCCTGGATATTAATTTTAAATAATTCTTGCTATTTTTTCCTCGTTAGGTTATCGATACAGTGGTTCTTTATGTCCATTTTTACTTTTAGAAAGTGATTAGTGGTTTCAAGAAAAAAACGTTATGGAAGCCAAAATAATATTCTACCTTTCATCTTCCAAAAGCTTACTGTATGTCAAGCAAGAAGCGCTTTAGTGACTATTATAGAAATCTATTTTAGAAATAGTGAGGTGAAGTCTACGAGAAGCTAGATAGTGTCCCCAGAACTAACAACTAGTGGGTGGTAGAAGTGGAATTTGATTTCAAAATACGAGCACCCTCAAACACTATACTGAAAATTTTTAGGGCAGGGAAAATAAAATTACATGATTTAAGACATATTTTATGTTAATGAAAATACACTTTGTTTCAGTTTATATTTTTCTGAGGTAGGACCTTAAATCCATTCATTTATTCAACTCAATATCTCATTTATTCATCTAACAAATATTTGGTTTCTATATGCCAGGCAATTTTCTAGGCTCTTCTATTCACCAGAGAGCAAAAGATTTAAAAGTTCTGGTACCAATAGAACTGTAGTCAAGTAGGAGAGAGATAAGAGATGATAAGCATAAGAATTATTAAGGCTATAGATTCATAAAGGTAAAGGGGATCATAATCATGGACAGCTTTAATTTTAACAATTTTTTAAAAGATTTATTTATTTATGCATGCAAGAGCTGGGGTGCAGGCCTGAGGTGTGTGTGGGGGGGTGAGAGGATTCACCAGAGACAAAGTGGGGTGCAGAACAGGTGAATCTACTGAAATACACTGCTGAGGTGAGCAACGGGCAAGACAGGGGAGGTCTGCTGCACCATGTGGGTTAGCTCCCTGGTCAAGGATTGAACTCTTGCTGCAGTGTGGCTTGGCTGACGCTAGCTTGATAGTGCTGAGACTTTAACCCCTGTGGCACCAGGGAGGTCCCCCACAGCTGTAATTTTAAATAGGATGGTCAACATTGGGCTCTTTGAGAAGCTAATCTTTGATAAGTAATAGAAAGGAAGTGAAGGAACTATCTCTACAGATACTTAGAGGAAGACTATTCCATGCAGTTGGGATGCCAAGACATGGCTCAAAATACAGGAACATGATTGGTGTGGTGAAGAACAGTAACACTAGAGTCAACTGGGGAAGGTTTCAGGTTGGCCTTAAAATTCAAGAGAGAAATCAGTGCATATAAGGGGAGATAAAAATGTAACTCCAGAATAATAATATTGATGATGATAAAGAGAATAGTTATAAAGCCTGCTCACAATATCTTCAATCCTACTTCTGCAGACAAAAGTTTGGGTAAAAGAAACCTCCATGATGCTTAAGTCAATCTGACAGTGCCTGATCTCTGATGAAACATTGTTTTGAGATGTATCTGAGAGGGTTCCTGGAAGAGATTAGAATTTGAATTGGAGAACTGAGTAAAGCAGATGGCCCTCCCCAAAGTAGGCGGACATCTTCCAATCTGTTAAGGTACTGCATAAAACTAAAAGACAGAGAAAGGTTGGATTTATACTTGGCCTGACTGAACTGAGACATTGATCTTCCTCTGAACGCATGCTCCTGCTTCTCAGGCATTCTCATTCTAGAATCTACCCCGTTGCCTTTCTAATGCTTAGGCCTTGGAGCTATACTGCTGGCTTCCCTGGGTCTCCAGTTTGCAGACAGCAGATTACTGGATCTCAGCTTCTGTAATTATGTGGGCCAGTGTTTTAAATAGGTATAGATGTAGATGTAAATATAGAGATGTCTCCTACTGGTTCTGTTTCTCTGGAGAACCCTGACTAGTACAGATCCTATTTCATATTAGAAATGGAAAGCAAAGGTGAACTGAGTAATAGAGTCTAAAAGCAGTGTAACTGATATGCCAGTGTTTACATAAGAATTTTTGTTTTTCTCTGTATGGTGCACCCATTAGGACAGTGACATGACTGAAAACAAGACCCATATACAGACCCGTGGATTGAAGTCTTAGATAATTTACTGACTCAACAGTACATATAGAACAAGTGCTCAGGGAGCTGTTATTATGTCATGGTCTGAGGATTAAACCCTCCCTAGGATTGCAGTGCCAAAGCAAAGCAGAATTAAACCACACCTTTGAGGGAGAATTTGAATCCTTGAAAATACCCTCAAGTCACTTCTATTCTCTTCTCTGTAATCAGAGCAAGAAGAAACACATTTGGAAAAAGTCCTTAACCTTGATGACTCCTTCTTTGCCGTGGAACATGTTGGTAAAATTGAGTAAGCCTCTCTTTACTCATCTTGGCAGACTTTAAAAATATCTTCTGTGTATAAGTTAGGCATCACTAATATTAGGTTCCTTAACATCTCAGGTGTTCCAAGTGATAAAATTTTTCTCCTCAAATTCCCCTTTTTAATTTCTTGCTACCATCTTAGAATACATAGCATCAGAAGGAACCCAACTGCTCATTTCATCCTAGTATCATCACGTTGGTTGAAACAACTGTTGGGAGCTTCTAACAAACAATATTCCCTATATATACTCCAATTTTGTGGTTTGCATTCCCCTATGCATTCAGCTTCCTAGTAAGGATCACTGGGTCCCAGATTAGTCTTAAAATTAAATCTTGGTGCAAATGCATTCAATGAAATTTTGACTAATTTGAGAGTTATAGCCTCTAACTTAACTCCCCACTACCCGTCTATAATGTGCTTGATCCTGAACATTTTTTCCAATGGTATAGAAACATGTCTATTTTTAGAAGCTGTATTTTGCAATCTTGATGTGCCCTGTATCCTTCCAGAAGACTTCTAAGTAACTGCTTTTGATAGCACATTGTAGTCTTAAATGGAATGTTACTATGTACAGGGACTACTGTCTCATCAATTGTCTTTGGTGGCCAAGAATGGTACTTTATATCACTCGCCTGTTATCATGAATAATTACTCTGGAAATGTCTAAAATTCCTGAAATTTATTGCACCATTTCCATTACCTCAACATTTTCCACATTTTACCTCTTCTCGTGATGCAAATTGTATGGATTGCAGATACTTTACAGAACTTCACAGGTCTTTCAATCTCAGTTATTCCAGTCAAACTTCTCAAATAATTAAAATTGTAAATAGGAGACTTATGCTCTCTGGTTGTTCCCTGTGGGGATATAGTGACAAGGTGGCCTGCTGCAAATCATGAAGAAAGCCCTCAGGAAGGACCAAATCTGTCAACACCTTGATCTTGGACTTTCCCAGGCTCCAGTACTACGAGGGAAGAAATGTCTGTGGTTAAGCCACCCAGTTTATGGGATCCTGTTAGAGCCACTCAGGCCAATTAACACAATGTAGTCTACAGTTGGGTCTTTGCAATTGTATCAACTTCTAGTACTCTCCAGAATCCTATGTATTAAGTGACTATTTTTGTCTTATGTCCTTACAGTCTTCAACTCACCATGGCTAAGTTGACAATGTACATTGCAGTGTACATTTCGTGTACTAAGACATAACTGATTAGATTATTGTTCCAATAATAACGAATAACATTGTTAAGGTACTATTAAGTAATTCTTATGTCTCCTGATACATAGTAACTGTACCAAATACTCCATATAATTATTTCATTTAAATGTCTTTAATAATCTTTGGAAGTCTGTACTGTTAATATCTTGATTTTAAGGATGTTAAAACAGATTTGGAAAGGTATGCTTCCTACCTAAAATTTTATGTATAATATACAGTAGATGCGGGGTTTGAAACCTGACTATCTGATTCCTCTCTACAGTTTGTCAGACTTCACTTATGGGTAACCAGTAGTGTGGAACATAGCAACTTACACAGAGAATAACTTACTTTCAAGAATGAATTGCCAAAAAAGATCCTGCTGTACAACCTGAACTAAACAATATTTCTTTAAGTCTTTGTCACTTTTAGAAGCTGCATTTGTACTGCATATTAATTATATGTTCTATCAAGTTGTCACCAGTTTGATTTAGAATACTGTGAGTCCTGAAACCAAGATGAAACCCAGAGATACCCTCAGTGATACATTTAGGAAAAGACTTGTCCCAGTGGAAAATCCAAAACCATTGTGCGAGCCTATGAGCTGCTGCTTGACCTCTTGCCTGCAGTTCTCACACTAGAAAAATAGTCCTACCGGTTCAAGCATTTGGCAGAAAGCCCAGTGAAACTACTTTTGTTTGGTGAGAGGGACTGATCTGTGAATACTGAATGCTTGAATACCAAAGAGATAAATAGGACATTTCCCAAGGTCCAGGTAACTGTAGGAACCTGTAATGGCAGCATTTTTGTAATATACATGCAGGACATGAGGGGACAGGAGCTGTGTAGCTTGATGCCTGGTGGTGTTGACCATCTGCAGTTTAATTTATAGGTTCTTGTAAATTCTAGGACAGTATTAAACATTATAAGTTTAAGATTAGGATAAAAAATAAAACAATGTTGACCTGAGCATTACTTATCAATCTTATATTCTTTGTTTTGCCTCTTATGCTATAAGATTAAAATAAAATAAGAGAAATAGCAGTTTTTATGCAATGAATACCTGTAATATACCAGGCACTGTTGTAGACCTTTAATATTTTATTCAAAGAGCTCCTTACCGAGTCTCTGTAGGGTTTTTATGTTCACTTTATGTATTCAAGAAGAAACACAGCCTCAGAGAGAATCACTTATGGAGATCACATACCTATAAAACATACAGTTGAGATTTGAACTTGTATCTGTTTGCTTCAAAGCAAATCAAAGAGCACAAGTATTTGGCAATAAATAACATATTGAATTCCCTATTCCCACATCGATTTTTCCCTTCTAAGCACAATAATTTTCACAATAGACCAACCAATTAATTTCTTTTCATTAGGTCAATTTTCTGGTTTGGTTTAACTCCTTGGTGTAAAATAGAAGTTATATTTATCACTTATCATAACCAGAATATGTTACTTTACCACCAATTTTTGGCCATAATCCTGGGAGATCATATACCTTCCTCCTTCATACTAGTACTGATTACAATTCAAGACAAAATTTATGTTCATTATCAATCAAATTATCTATTACTGTGCAAGCATGCACATGAATGATTTAAAAAATATGTTTATATTTCATTGTGTTCTTTAGATTAGGCTCTGTGTTTTGTTATTGAGAGATATGAACATATTTTTCCAGGACATCTCAAAGATCTAACTGAACATCAGATTTCTCTTTATTCCATGAATTCTTCAAGTTGTAGTAGATAAAAAAAAATTATATTTCAGATTTTAATGTCAAGTTTCATTTAAATGCAGCTTGACACTGCTTCAAACTCACAGAAAGATTTATACACTGAGGTGAAACTACTGGTATTTATGAAAATTGCACTGCTGGATAAGTCTATTTAAAATCCCTCAGTCCTGAGAGATAGAATTTCAGTCTAAGTAGGTTAGCTCTACTCAATTTATGAGTTCCAAATCCTATCTTTGGCAAAATTCCCTGTATAGGAACTCAATACCCAGCTTTGTTTATAAGCCAGACAAATGAACCTTCTGTTTGGGATATAACATCTATCTAAATCAATGCTTCTTAAACATTTTCATCTTTTGGGCTATGTTCCACGTTTTGTGGTTACTACCAAAAATATTGCCAATAAGCCTTTTTAAGATGCAGGCACAAGAATGTGTCTTCCGTCCTTCTGTGGATGATAGACAAGTTTACCTAGTATTTCAAGAAACAGCAATGATCTAACTAAATGGAGAGAAATCCAGAGTAACATCTACTACTTTATTTGATGTGTCACACTTTAGATTTACCTTCATACTCACCAAATTCATGAAACTAAGGGTGATGCAAAATGCAGACAATTTAAGAGAAAACTTACATACTCTATAGCAACCTGTTTTTTATTGCCTTTTCTTGAAAATCAGTATCTGAGAAAAGGGTAACAACTAGTTGTTGGGATGGAAAATCAGGGTCAGACCTACCCTTAGAAAGTCTTTCAGTGACATAATTAGAGCATAATTAGAACAATTTCCTCTTACGAGCCTGGCTGGTAAAAGGAAATTGCCCAGTTATAGCATAGCAAAAATTCATTTAGAGCCTGGATATGTAGACTGGACAATATGCTAAGTGTAGATCTACTACCTTTTTATATATTTCTGGATCTTGCTCTGCCCAGAGCATACAGAATAGTGCTGTTCTCATTTGACCTTATGGACATCTCCCTCCATCCAGGCTTCCAAGATCACCAAGATGGGATGTGCTCCTGTGAGAACACAAAGAAGCAATGGGGCTCATGCCCCCCCACTTTCAACTGTTGTCTGTGTCAGTTTATTGCACTCCTTATTAGCTACTTTGGAAGAAAACTAGAGCACAAGCAACATTGAATTGAGGCCAAGTCATCATTCTTGCCCGTCACCAAAATCATGAGCAGACTTTAAATCTAACCTCCCTCACTTGGAATTTATAGATTGTTGTATGAGATAATAGCTCATGAAGTCCAACTGATTTAGCTTTCAAGGAAAGACAAATTTCTCAATATGATGTTACAAAACAAAATAAACAGGATTGCCCCAGGTAAGAAACAAAATGTTTTCTCCCTGACTCTGAAACTTAGCTATCCTAAGTTTCATAAGAGGTATATAATGTGAATGAGCAGTAGGAAAAATATTTTAAAGCATGAATTTTACGAAAAGCACAAGTAAGGAAATAAACATAAAAACCATGAGTGGATATAATTCAAATTTAGGTGGATTTTTTTTATGCCCATAAAGAAGTACTTGAGAAACATGTAGCTCTTAAAAGTGTGGGAAAACATCATTTTTCACAAAACAAAATCTCTGTTGTTATAGGACTTTGCGGTTGCCAAGGTGTTGATAATAAGGCTTCCAAAAGATTGCTTAGCTAGTCTCTAGTCCTGACTATTATCCAATCTACAATTTAACTATGAAAACATGATCCACTTATAGTAAGGCTCACCAACCATCCTATTAAGTGTATCTTGAGGCTTTAGTGTCATGATTGTATTGTTCTATTACTTAGGATACTGATAACTGTAAGAGTCAGAGACCCAACTGAAATTGTTTCAAGCCAGAAGGGTTTATGTATTTACAGTCAAGTATGTATTTGAAGAGTCAATGGTTCTAGTTCTCAAAATGCTATCATGTTTTTAAGTTCTGTGCTGTAGAAGATAAGGTGATATATTTGTTACTGGCTAATATTTATGTTATAGAATGAAGTTTAGAATCAAGCAGACATGGTTTCAAATTCCAACTCTGCTTTTTATTAACTTTGTGCTCTAGAGATGTTACTAAACTTATCTGAGCCTCTGTCTTATATATGAAATCAGCTTAGCAAGAAAATTTCATAAGAGAAGAAGCACTACCACCTTCTTCCTTGGGGGCCCCTAAGTCTCTGGGCAGGTCAGGTCAGATAGTAGAGTTCCTATGAACAGCCATTTGGACAGTATATCATCTTAGGCACAGAAATGTCCCAGAACATCTTGCTTTGAGGATCTGGGACTCTTTAGACAATATGGTGTTATAGATATAGTCAGACAGGAAAATGCAGAAATGGCAGCAAAGGGCATCAGCCAAAATATTTCTACTCCTGTCTCTAAAATGAAAAGCAACATAAATTCTCAGTGACAGAATAGTGAATTCCGCTCTCCCCTAATCAATAGACAATAATAAAATAATGTTAGTATCAGAAGTGCTATGAATCTATAATAAAGTAAATATTAGAGATATTTTTAGATTTTAATTGATTTATATTTTTTGACATGCATTTTCAAGTTTTGTGACTTTATGAAAGATAATGCTAAATTAACATTTTTAAAAATAGACACATAAATTATATTATACATGAACAGGTTCAGGTCTGTATCAAGGACATTAGACATGTAGAACTCGTAAAGCCTGAAGCAGAGAAATGAACAATATTCAGGTCTATAGGAAGAAAAGGATTCTTGAGTATGATTATACACCAAGAAAAGTTCTCAGCCAATTTCTCAGCACCTGGTCTTACTCAGTGTGATTCAAGAAGAAAATGGCCTTAGTGTATAGCATTGTTCCCCTCCAGTGAAAAATGAAGCAGTTCACCTTTCACAGTGGGTAAAGGCAATAGAGCATATTTGGGGGACAAAAAAAATGTGTGTTGCTATAGGGAAGAACAGCTCTTGACACATAACCAATTGTTCTTTTGGTTTTGCTCCCTGATATTTCGATGAATTAAAGTTGTCATTTAACTGCTCTTAGAAAATTTTTGCCTGAACTTATCTCTTTGCAAACTCAAACTGTTTTATGTCAAGATTAATAAACAAGGGCCTACCTGGTGGTGCAACGGGTTGAGCACAGCACTATGAAGCTATCCAGAGCCTGCATGAGTTTGATACCAGGCCAGGGAGATTCCCACGGGGCTCAGCAGACCTCTCCTAACTCGCCCGCTGCTCCCCTCAGCAGTGTACTTCCAGTCGATCTGCCTGTTCTGCTCCCTGCTCTGTCTCTGGTGAATCCTCTCACCACCCCATGCCTCTGGCCTACACCCCAGTTCTTGTATGCATAAATAAATAAATCTTTCAAAAAAAGATTAGTAAACGAAATAATAATACAAGAATAATTGACAACAAAAGGGTCACTGGTGAGACACTGAAATTCTTCAAATTCTCTTGGACCCAGGATTTATCTCTAGTTCTGTCATGTACAAGGCTGATTCAATTCACTGTATTGGTCTCAGAAGCATGTCTATGCATGGGAAAAAAGAAATGTTTTTCATAGATGCTAATTTATTTCCATTGTCCTTCTCTGTGAGTAGTCATGCCCAGACTTAATGACTCAAAAGAAGCATCTTTATTTTTCTGCTAACCATGTTTGGATCTCCTGCGTAGCTATGGTAATATGGCAACTGAGCCTTGAACTTCTAAATGGCAGGGTCATCTGGATAGACAAGACATCTCTTTCTAGATTGGACTTCTTTCAAGGTGGTCAGATTTGTGAGATTCAGGAGGAGGTAGAACAAATTCCATCTCTCAATGGGAGGGCTATCAAGAAATTGTAGGGGCCTCCCCTGTGGCGCAGCGGTTGAGCGCTGCGCTGTGGAGCTGTCAGCAGCGGCGACGCGAGTTCGACACCCAGCCGGGGAGAATCCCACATGGTGAGGCAGACCTCTCCTGCCTCGCCCGCTGCTCCCCTCAGCAGTGTACTTCTGATCTGCCTGTTCTGCTCCCCACTCTGTCTCTGGTGAACCCTCTCACCGCCCCACACCTCTGGCCTGTACCCCAGCTTGTATGTAAAAAAAAAAAAAAAAGAAAGAAATTGTAGCCATCACATCTAGCCTTGAATGAATGATGTTAGTGAAAATGAGTTTCTCTGTCTTGTGTTTCTTCTTTGTTTTCCTCAAATCTTATCATTTGTATGGTCTCTAAAGAATACAGGTTTCTTATAGAGTAGCCTCTAGTACCCTAAAGTACTCGAGTACTTTAGCCTATCTAAAGGACTTTTGGAGATGAGGAACATAACTTAACCCTGTATTGAGTATCAGTCAATGAAGGTCAGCTCTGTGGTGATGGTCAAGCCTGTGAGGTTGGCTGAGAGCAGTCAGGGCTAGCTGGCCCAAAGTATTCCCAATAGTTGAGCCTGATCTGGCCTGAGTTATGCATTTGTTACTAGAGGCTACGCCCAGCCAAATCCACAGTGAAGATATCCAAAAAACAGGCATACGACTGCTGACTCTGCTTAACCAGGACAAAGTAACTCTGTCTTACCTCCCCACACCCACAGCATAGCACATCCCTGGATAATGACAGGGTTCATCTTTATTAAGTAAGTCACTTTGCATTGCAGCACTTCCATAAACTCCTTGACCTTGCCAGATTTGCAAAAATTAAAGCATTATGAGTACATCAAGTTTAAACCCATTATTTAGGGTGTTTTCTTAAATGGACAAATCTGTAGATGCTCCCTGATCTTAACTATTGCATGATAAACAATGTGAGTTTTTAATCGAAGGGCAGCACTGACCTTTTTCTTTTGAGATAGGTATATGGTAATGCTTTCTTCTGTTGTTCTGACAAGTCGACAAAGTGAAAGAATATTGGAAATTATGTGTCCAGTCAGTCTTCCTTGATATTAAGCCCACATTTGTTTGTAGAATGTTTTAGCTATCATTACCAACCCAGTATTAAGTTTCTAGACTTAGGGGTGGGCTTTAGACTCTCAAATTTATTAGAGTTTTTCAGTCACTCTTCTAACAATTTTTAGACCTATCTACATACATGGAACTAGTTTCAGAGAAAATTAGCTAGTAAAAAATAGCGTCGGGGTTATGAGAATTATTCTGTGTTCCACTGTTTAAATGAATAATTATGGCTTAGGGATTTTATTGATCTTTTGAAGAAAAAGAGTGAAATGAGAGGGAAAGAATAAACAGAATTCCTTCCTTATAATGGAGACAATCAGGTCCAACAGAAATAGTCTAGAAAACTCATCCAAGTCCCTAACAATGCAAGTTCATGTTCAATAGTGAAATTACAGACGGTTTTGGTCATAACCTTCTGTGATGTTGGAATTACAATAACAGAATGCTAAGTACCGACTGAGTTCGGTAGTGAGTTCTGCTAGGAGTCCCTAACAAAAGGTGAGTGGAGAGTGAAGTAAGGAGATATTTTTTATATTATCAAAATTTTTCCATTCTTCATCTTATCACAATGGAGAGATTTTATTTTTAGGAGATTTAGGAATAAGCACCAAGACCTTACACAGAAGTAGAAACTTTGAAATAAAACAGGAAACAAAGGGCATTAAAGGCTAGTTTAGAAGAGCCTTGCCAATATTCTTACATTAGTTCCCCTAGTGATTCTGCTATCTTCTTTCTTTAGACTTCTTGATGTCTTGGTATTTTGATCATCAAAGTTTCATGTTTCTCTCATTTATAATTGTATACACGTATTTAGGCTGGTCTTTAGTTCTGTCTTTGACTGTATATTAAACACTGGAAGAGAAGCAAAACTGTGATTTCAATTCATTTCATTTCTCCTGCCTAACTCAGGAGTTAAGTTCCTTGGAACTGAGTATATACTCTTGATTGATGAAAGGAAACTGCCACATGCTAAATTACCCAGTGTATGAACATTTCACTATTTCAAGATGACTCCCAAAGGGAAGATAAATACTGACTTCTTTTATGCCACAGTTTTTATACGTGATGGCTAAGTAGGGAAATACATGCATTTGAATCCAGGTTTTGGTGGAAACTAATGATGAGTTAGCTGCATAGTTTCTTTAACTTAGGTATCATTACCCATAACACAGTGATAATAATAGCATATATTTCATTAGGTGGTTTAAAGAATTAATTAAGGAAATGCATCAAAGACATGTAAAGTGTCTGCCATAGTGTAGTTAAACTGAATAAATGTTAGCTGAGATCATTATCATTGTCATCATCATTGTACTGTGTTCATATTTCTTGTATGCTGCAGTACTTGAAATTTACTGCACTGATATTGGCCCGTTTAAAACAACAGTGACAAAAACTGCTAGTATGATCCCAGGTCAAATAAATGCCTACTTCAAAGTATTCTTATTTTTAAGAATTCCATTATTTAAATTATAGTTGTACTGTAGATGCTTTTATGGAGCTTAACCTATATGTCTGCTTGGTGTTTCATACTGAATATATCACCATTTGAAGACATGAAGTTTTACAAATTTCAATTTGTAAAAAACTATTTTACCCCCTCCACTGCACCTTTATTATTGTTCCTGCTTGGAATATTATCTTACTGGATGACATTTCTACTGCCCATGGTCCTTTTTTAGAGGTGTTCTTAAACATGCCCAAAGCCCAAGGCCTTTTGGTGGTGACATGTTATAAATAACATTATTACTATGATTAAAAGGTTGGATCAGAGTGACTTGGGAGGGAAATGTCTTCACCTTTGTCTTGCAATCAAGCATAGGCCACTGAGGTCATTAACAGTTTACTCTAACTGACCAAATACTCTTTGGATAAAGTGACAGCTGGAAGATCAGACAGGCCGACACTTGATTGGCATAACTTGATTTTACTGAAGATAAATTGTTAAAAATATATGTTGAGGGCCTACTATACCATTTTACTGTACTTTTATGCAGATCTTTGAACTTCATAAGATTCTATTTAATTATCTAGGCCTTCCAAATCTAACCTTATCAATATGTAAAGTTAAATGTTTATTTATTAGAGAAATAATAAAATATAATTATAATGCAATGTATCAGTTACTTGGCAACATATGACTTCTTGCAATCAGTAGGTAACATAATGACTATTAATTTGAATATCTTTCCAATGTCTTTCCATCCTGCCTTAGTAGCAGCTAAGTGTTAATGGTAAGGTTAGAATTGCCAGGACCAGAATGTTCTGGAGCTTAGGTATATATGCTGGTCTCTGTACTTTTACAAAGTTCTGTCTCTCTCTGGAAACCACAGAGGATCTCTGTCTTTCTTCCTACAACTTTTCTTTCTCTTTTATGTTAATCAGATAACGTCTTTGTAGGAGAAGAAATTATCGAATAAAAATATAGGAAACTAAAATAAAAAGTGCTTTTACTCTTATATAAAACCTAATTCTTCAAGTATTATTTGCTTCACTTTTTATTTCATCTTTCTTTTTCTATTGCTTTAAAGTTCAAAGAGGGATGGAATTTTTCATTGAGCACTAGCTCTCATACAGGATGAGGAAAACATTGTTTTTGCATTCTCCAAGTAAAATATTTAAAATGCCCAAGATAGAGTAATAGTTGTATCACCATGAGAGAATGGAAGAAATAGAGATACAGTAAATGTTCATAGTAACAACACAAATAAGAACCCTTGACCTTTGGGGGAATTATCATTTTCATATCTGCCTTTAGCAGCTGGAACTCACCTACTGGGGAATAAGGATACTTGATATTTAATTTTTCATGTAGAGACATACTTTATAGATAAAACTGTATATACACACACTCACACAATAGCATGTAATTACTAAGTCAGTTTTAGGTGAACTGGATCTTCATATATTCTCTTAACAGTTAATATTCCTTCATGATAATTTATGTAATGCAATACTGTACTTTGTGGATATTGTAAATAGTAATAAAAATTTAACCATTAATAATAAAACATCTATGTCATTAGATTATTCAGTTGTCTTCTCTACTTAGATTATCAACATTTACCAGAACTGTATACAATATTTCCTAAATCTTTTAATGAAGAACTATAAGGATCAAGTAAATTAATTATTGATAGTTATTTTTTAATCAAAAGAGGTGAAAATTTCCATATAATTCATTCCTATTCAGATCTAGATATGAATGAAAAAAGTAAGAGAAGACATAATCGAAGAACTGTAGAAATAATTTGATAAGACTATTAAAGGAATCTATTATAATGTGTCATTAATAAAAAATTAACATGTACATAAAATTTAAGTTTAATCACATGGCTCTGTAGCAACCTAGCATGAAATATGCCTTTGCTCTAAAATAAATGAAGAAAATATAGCTAAAACCAGAGAAAATTACTTTAATGCCATATTTATATTTTGATTTTTATTTACCTTGAAGGCAATTCAGATTCAGGAAATATTCTGGTTTTGCCTTTGCCAATTGATAGACTCCAAGAAAGATTTTGTTTGTAAATGCCGATGTTTCTAATGCGGCATCTAGACTAACGTGGAACATTACTAAAATAATATAGTGAAAGACGACTCAACAAAAACATATTCCAAAATCCATATTTGAATCTCTGCAGGCTATTTGATGACATTAATAAATTATAATAAATTTCTCTCATGAGAGTTTGGCCCAATGTCAGTCTGACTTTGAAAAAAAGATCAAAGCTGCCCAGCCAAATTAATTCTGCCTTGACATACTTGTCTTCGGCTATTGAAATTTGACCTCGTAACACTTCTTGTATTTATTGCTCTTCACTGTGCCTCAACACGAATGGATTGTACTTTGCTGAGGAAAAACACACAGTATCTATACCAGATGAGTGTTTTAGAAATGTGAGAGAAATTTGGTATTTCTGCATGGGTCCTGTAGTACATTGTTGTCTTTGTGTCTCAGACATTCTTTTCATCTGGCCAAGCACAGGGCAATGAAAGAAGGGAAATGGAAGGCATTTTGGTATGTCTTTTGCTGATTTCACAATAAATTGGGTTAGTAAAAGATCACAGGTCAGAAGGGTTTTAAGCTGTAGTGCATTTGAACTTCCAACTTCTGCTGGAGCAATGTAAGGAGAGTTTGAGATTCCCTTCCAAATGTGCCCAGCTTAAGTTACAAAAAATGTTAATAGCTTTGACCTCTTAAACTATTATATGAAGAAAAGGCTCCACTCAGCAAAGGGCCACCCTATTGTAATCTCTATCTTTGAAGTGAGTCACGTACTAATTTCCTCTCAGGAAAGTTTAAACCAGAATATGTTTGGTCAATAGGATTACTTTTTATTTTAACACCACCAAACATCTGCTATTTAGGCAGTATGATTGATTAAAGATACCAAATTAATATATTTTAAAAATGTGTGAAGTACTGAACTCAATTACTACCAACCCACTGTCTTCATTTACTCTCTCTGTGCAAATAGGCATTGTGAATGAAAATGATAAAATGAGATTTAATATTTGGTGTAATCACAGGAGAGAATGACACAGTGAAAAAAATGATTTCTACTACTAATTAAACAGGCCTACATAGATGCCACATACTATTGGACTGATGAAAGCTTGTTTATTATGTTTATTGCTGGTTCCTTAAGATTTAGGAATAGGTGAAATGAGGACTTTTCAGGATGACACCAAGGAGGTACAATATCATGGAAAGGCCCTAGAGTTCTCACCATTCTTTGGTAAATAGAACCATGTGCTAAGTCAGGTCTCTGATTATCTTTTGGACCTTTTTCATTAAATAGCAATAATAACAGCAACGACAATAACAAAACGTTTAGTAAATCTTCACCCCATTGAAAAGTCTTGGTGAAGATCTTAAGATTTAGCTAGAGCTGTTCTTATCTGAAAACCAGCGGAGTTGACTCTGTGGCCACTCTAGAGAGTTCTTATATGACCTGTAACAGTGGATGTTGGGAGGCTAATAGGTAGAAAAGAAAAACTGATGGAAATTTATGCTTGTCCTTCCTCTACTGTATTTCATAGATTTCCATTTTTAAATCTTTAAAGCCAAACATAACTTACATCGTATTTCATAGTTTCGTTGCAGTGTCACTTTTTTCTCGGTACATCATTCAACTGATAGAGTGATAGATATGACAAAATGCATTACTCACTTTCTGATTTTACCCATCAAATATATGGAATATGCAATAGACTAAGGAATCAATAATTCATGATTTTTCCATCAGTGAGCATTCCTGGCTTCATATTAGTCTCTGAATGTAGCTAAGAAACTCACATTTCTCCAGTCTCAAGTTCTGAGCTGGTAACATTTTTCTGTAATAATTTTTATTTATTTTGTAGTGTGTGTGTGTGTGAGAGAGAGAGAGAGAGAGAGAGAGAGAGAGAGAGAGAGAGAGGGAGAGAGAGAGCACGAGCGCATGTGCACAACTCTTCATAGATTGAAACTCTTCATAGATTGTTCTCAGTGGGGATAGTGGAACAGCATTCTGATTTCTCCTCTTCCTCAGATGACTACTTGGCTGTATTCTAGGATAAAGCAAGCCCTCAGTAGCTGGAATATTCTGTGTTCTTTATATAATATGTTTTTAATTCTATGAATTGACATACTCAAGCACATTGAACTGGTATTCCCTAGAAAAGTAGATTTAAACATTTAGACCATGACTGACACTACTATCCATATTCTATTGTATACCCCAACTTAACACATCACGCACAAATCACTGAGATAAAATACCCATGCAATGAACTGAGAAGACCACAAGCAATAATTACTGTTAAGACTTTTTGTGCTTTACTCTGACCCATTCTATTTTGTCTATTTTAATGGTTAGTTCTACGTCTCTTCTTACATATGAAAAGATTTCTGTAACATAAATTTATAAGGATACCTATACTATAAATGTACTATGAGACATAGTAATAAAATAAGCTCCAAAGACCCCATATGGAATATTATGAACACTATTAAAGCCTGCTGTGCTCTTATTAGTATCAATTCCTTTCTGTGCAGAGATTACCACCCTCCTGAATTCCTTTTAATTGTATCCTGATTTTCTTTTTAAATTTATCCCACATATTTGTAATCTCAGTCTATTTAGTTTGATTATAAACATTATGTAATTTTCTTTGACTTTCCTGTTTTTTCTTACTCAGTGTTGTGTTTTGGAGATCAATCAATATCTACTCATTCATTCAACCAATCTTTCAATCTTTGTAGAACACAGGCTGTATGCTCCTCTTCTGCCATGTGCAGGGTGTGCATCCCATAAACCACATAAGGATTCCTCTCCCAGGAATCTTACATTCTACTGGGAAGAGATGAACAATAAATGATAGACTTGATAAATAAATTATACCATATATTAAAAGATGAACCATAATAAGAAAAAAACATTAAAGTAAGATGAAGAGAATGCCAAATGCCATGATAGAGGTAAGTGGCAGGTTTAGAAGGGTTGTTACCAATGGGCCTTGTTGAGAAGGTGGCATTTGACCAACCAACCAAACAACTAACCTGTGGATGAGTGTGTTTGTATTTTGTTCACTTTCATTGCTGTATAGTATTCCTTGGTGTAAATATACCATACTTAGTCTTTCTTCTTCTTTGTTTAGTTATATTGTAAACATTCTTATATTTTCTCTTGGACATATGTGCAAGGATTTCTCTAGAAGTAGAATTTCTGAGACACAGAGTATGCTGTATTTAATTATAGATAAGGCCAACTTATTTTCCAAACCAGCAGGCAATTTATACTCCCCCAACAGTGTTTTCTATGATCCACATATGACAATATTCAACATTATCATATTTTTAAATTTTGCCAAAGAATGGGTTTAATATTAAGCATCTTTTTTCAATTTGCATCTATTTCTATTCATCTACATCTATTTCATCTGATTTCTATTGAGGTTAATACCTTTGAAAATAAATATTTTCTGTTCATGAATACTGCCTTCTTCTGCAGATAATTTCTATTTTTTTCATTAATTCACATGATCCAGATGATCTCTTCATTTTAAGATCCTTAACTAAATTCTCTCCACGCAGTCCTATATTTTTTTCCCCCAAATAGAGTAATGTTCATAGCCTCTGAAGATTAGGTAAGGACATATAATTTTTGAAAGTAGCCATTCAACACACTAGGCTTCCTATATTCTTTTTTTATAAAGATTTATTTATTTATGCATACAAGCTGGGGTGTAGGCCAGAGAGTGGAGTGGTGAGAGGATTCACCAGACAGAGTGGGGAGCAGAACAGGCAGATCGACTGAAATACACTGCTGAGGGGAGCAGCGGGCGAGGCAGGAAAGGTCTGCTGTGCCATGCGGCCAGGTATCGAACTCGTGTTGCAGTGGCTCTGGACAGCTTCATAGTGCTGCGTTTAATCCGTTGCGTCACCAGGGAGGCCTGGTTTCCTATATTCTTTATATACCGGCATTATTTTCAAGCCAATATGTTAATTCGTTTCTGTGCAAAATTCCTGCTAATTTAAGACAGATACTATTACATTATCTTATGCCCCCATCCTCTTTGCTTTATAGTTTTCCTTCTCTTCCAAATTTTCATCTTTATGGATATATCAATCAATATCTGATTTCCTAGTTTTTTCCTGATGCTACTAGCACCTTTCCCTCCTCTCCCCTTGAACCGTTCCACTCAATGACTATCCTGGGGCCTTGCTATGACTCCAAGTATGTACCAAGTATTTATATCTAGGATGGCTTTTCAGGTAACTCTGAGAGGAGGTCCTCACTGGGTCCTAGAACCTCTTGATCCCTCGGTTTTTACCCTGTTTATAGGTCCCTTCCTCTCTTTGTTAGATTATTATCTGACTCATAAAATACTTAATGATTGCTTTCTGGTAGTGGTATCAGAAGTATTAGTACACATAGATTCATATTCCTTTAGCTTCACCACTTCCTTGACAATATTTTCTATTTCTTTGTCCCAGTGCCCTTCTGTTCTCTCACTTGAACAATTCCAAACCAAAATCAATTACAACAAAACAGACTTAGTCCTTATTCGAATGTACTTTCCAGCTGATTTCAGAGGGACATGTGGAGTGATAATGAGTAGTATCATTAGTGTTCAGAAAGTAGAAATGACAGAAGCTAGTCTAGGGGAAAGGATAAATATCTCTGAGGAAATGAAACTTCAGCTGAAGCCTAAAGAATGATAGAACTGGTTAAATGAAGGGTCAAGAGAAGAGTTCTGACAGTTGGAGAAACCCAAAGCCCAGTTTTCTACTTATTCACATGTCAACTTAGGCATTCCTTTCCCTGTGAATTCTTCCCTGACTCCTTGTGTCTAAGTCCAGTATTTCTTCCTTAAACTCACTCAGGAATCTTCAATTCTCCTTTCTTAGCATATCTCACCATATGTTATATTTGTCTGTTTTCTTTGTATTCGTCCCCACTGGACTCCAAAAAGATAGTTTGGTGCTTGGCCTATTGCCCATAATATCCCAATGCCTACATCATATCTAACATATAACAGAGCCTTAATAAAATTTGTCAACTTAATAGATCAATGGAAGAAAAATTTTCAAATGGCAACCACTCTATAGGTAATAGGTGGCGGCCAAGTGATTTGCTTTGCCTTTGTGGTGGGTACATTGATAGGATCTTTTCAAATCAACTGAGTGAGTGAAAAGCAATGCATATTGATTGTAGAGAGGTGGTCTTATTCTAGGCTCTATTGAACAACCACTTACTCTTCTTTACTCACATGGTTTAATGATACTATTCTTACTTCTCTGAGGAAATCCCATGCAAGATAAATAATGCACAGGTATGTTTGTACAGAACTGAATATCAGTTCAGTGGAGTAAGAGTATTAGTTTTATGTATTTGCTGTTTGAAACATCTTTTTTGTTTAGTACTTGTTGGGTCCTGTTTAGGTTTCAGATACTGTAGCCATAAAGGATTTAGAACTCAACCCCCAGAACTGCAATTTTCAATATCTAGTGTGTTACAGTTGTGAGTTAATGACATTTAAAAAATGGTGTTAATAACCATTAGATATGATAGTTTATGATGTAGTCTTTTAAAAAAGAGATTAGAAAAAGATTAGCTATTCTTAGTGATTTTCCTGCTAATATTACTAGTCTCATCTATTGTACTTTCTCAAGAGGGAGAAATACAGTGATTGAAGTGGAATTAGGACTCGTCCATGAGACTATTCAATGTGATGTGAATATTCTGTTAGTAAAGGAGGCCACTGTGGCCAACCTAGAGGTGGCTTCTCCTTGTGAAGAACATATGTCAACTTTTCGTAGATATAGGGAGTGCTTTGAGAACTCTTGGTTCTTTGTCATAGTTTAGAGAAAGAGGAAGGATTTGGATGGAAACGTAATTTGAATGAAAATAAATCATTAGCATATCACATCTGGGACTGGTGATAGGTCAAGGGTTTTACCTCTTTCAGCTAGATTAATGCTATTGTAGGCTTAAACAAGAAGGCTTTGGGGAGGGAGTGCTGGCAGACAGTGTTTTCTTGTTTAGGTTATATTTGATAAAAATCTCTACTTTGAAGTTGTAGAGTTAGTTAGGAATTTCCCTTCCAATATTTAACATTCTAAGTAATATAAGCAAATCTCATAATTTTGCTAAGGTGGCACCAAATTTCCAGTCACCTCAGGGGAGAAAAAGATGGAGCAGCCCACTTCCTGCACTAAAAAAGAAATGCATAGCTTTGAAAGGTTGCTGCCTTTTACATTGAGGCAGTCCTACCATCAAGGAAGAGCATTTTGTATAGGCTTCTTGACACATTTTGAGTTTCCAGCAGGGTGCTCCCATGTCAGCATTTAGAAATTCAGCTTTAGTTATCTTCATTTATAATATCATTTGGGATAAAAATGAGGCTGTCATATTATTATATTTTGGTGATAATTAAAGGGCAGTGGAGTGGAGTCTGAAAATCTGGATTCTTAGGTAAATTTCATTTGCTAATTAAGTAGACATCTTGGATGAGCTATTATATAGGTCTTAAGTATTTCAAATAAAAAAAAATGAGAAGAACAGACAAGGTGGGCTAATATCAATCTGTGTCCCTCAGAAACCTCAGGGTTCCCTAGTACCTTTCAAAGACCACTATGTAGGGAGAGAGAAAGTACTTATGTGACTCCAAATTTCTACTTTCACTTTAGCTAGAACCTTTACTTGGATCTCCTTATATATTGGGTTTTCTTACGTTTTCTGTGGAGACATGGTTCCTTTGCTAATTTCTTGTTTAAGGAGTTGATGAGATGATCTCCAAGGGTCCTTGCCACACTAATATTATACTACTTTGTTCTCACTGTTAAAATTTTCATAAATTGAATATTAAATACCTTAGAAATCCAGTTTAGGTAGTTTCCAGTATACTTTAGACATAAAAAAGCCAGAAAAGATCATTTTAAGTAGTGTCATAATTCTGAAGTTTACTTTTAAAAATAAGAATAAAAAATATTATTTTATAACATATCAAAAATATTCATCTGAACAGGGCCCACAAAACATAAAAAAATAACATCTCCTTAGACTGGAAATAATTTATTGAAGACTAATATTTTTTTTAACTGGTATTTGAATCTCTTACTAAGTACTAGACAGTATCTATTAGGCTCTGAGAAGAAAAAAATACAGCTAAATATCCCTGATATGGAAGAATAGATTGGAAAGAGAAAGATAGGCAAACAATTTATTAGTTACAAAGTACTAAGATATATGTAGGGATAGAAGTATGTAACCTAATTGAACAGTGGTAATAGACCATGGTCTTTAAAAGCATAGGATCTGTGTTCAAATTCCAGTTCCACTATTCTGTAATATTTTTTAGTTTATGACTTTCTTGAATTATGGCTTCATTTTCTTCATTTGTGAAATGCAAATAGGGAAAGTTGCTATTTCTTAGGAAATGTTTGTGCCAGTTAAATGTTATCACTGTTTAAGCACCTGGTACAATGTCTGCATTTACTACAACTTAAATGACAATTGTTTGTGTTTTGCTGCTTGGTAGATTTTCTAATCCTCATTTTGTATATACTAAGTGTTTGGAGACAATTTGTTCCAGCATGTCTTGTAAGCACTGTCCCTGACTACCTTTGTTTCAGATTACTTTTTCAAAGGTATAGTAAACATCCTTAAAAGATAGAGGTCATGTCTCCTTTGAAACAAAGCAGAGATGTCTTTACTGGCTGTTACAATGAAGACATGATCTCCCTCTAGGGCAAAAATCAGGCAGATTTACTACCTGTTAGAAAACATTCAGGTTTCCCAAGCTCGAGCAGCCTGGCCTGTACCATCGCCTATAGCATGTGCAGGCATCACCAGACACTCTTTGTGTCATCCTGCTGTAGGCGGGGCTTGGGGACCAGCAGTGCCTGCTGATACTCCTTGGGTGATGAAGTCTTTTGTCTCTGAATCAGCTGTTTTATATCCTCTTGTAGCAGACAGGAATCGTGTCAGGCTACTTAGAAGCTTGCATGAAGGGTACAGTTCTAGTTCTTGATACTAAGGAGACTCTGAAGAGATCTTGCCTTATCCAGAGGATCAGCATTTAATTTTTAAAGAAGTACCATTGTTCTATGTCCTGGTTTTTTTTTTTTTTTTGGAGGGGGGGCGGTTTTTGGAGAGTACAGGCTTTCTCCTCTCAGATGTGGTCACTGTAGCTCTCCCACCACCAAAGTATCCACAATCCTCCACCATAGTTCATTGGATCACTGCTTGTTAAGCCATATTTTCTTTCCTTATCGTGAAAAATTTTAAGCATGTAGTAGGTGAACACCAATATCTCCACCATTTTACATTATACCAGTAACATTTTACTATATAGTAAAGCTATCTAAAAATAAAAATACCTTTTTAATTATCTATGATGTTAATAACTAACACCTATGCTTCACAGACCTTTAAACCTCCTAACAAGGTCAGACACTGTGAGTCTGAAAGATTAAGGATCTTGCTCAAAGATGCGTTGGTAGGATCATCTCTGTTGCTCAGTTCTGATTCCATATTTCTAGCCTATAATAAGATAGTATGTGTTTATTTTACAAGGTTAGGGGGATTACATTTGCCCCACCTTTTTGCCTTGAAACAAAGAGTTTTTAAATCAAGAATGGAGCTGAGCATAGCATCAGGCTTATTGTCCACTTTAATATGGATTGTCTCACTGAAAATACAAACACCCAAATTAGGAACATGATAAGCTTGGAAACAGCTGCTCCTTTGGGGGTTTCTTACATCTGCTTTTTAGGTAAATTTCATTTGCTAATTAAGTAGACATCTTGGATGAGCTATTATATAGGTCTTAAGCATTTCAAATAAAAAAAAAATGAGAAGAACAGACAAGATGGGCTAATATCAATCTGTGTCCCTCGGAAACCTCAGGGTTCCCTAGTACCTTTCAAAGACCACTAGGTAGGGAGAGAAAAAGTACTTAGGTGACTCCACCAGGTTATCTGTACCAGAAATGCTGCCGATACTCTGATACACATCAACTTGGATTCTTGCTCTTATCACCCCGGAAGGAGGATGTGAGGGGAATACAGAAGCCCTGGGCTTTGAGAAAGAAGTTTTGCTATTGGAAAGTTCATTGTGGTCTGGAATGAAACTAGAGAACAATAACTTACTCACTTGTGAATTAAATAACATCTGTGATCTGGTCTGAGCCCCCTCAAAAATTTATCATGCCAACTTATAAGAAATATATTAATTTACAAGAGAAAGTTTTGGTTACAACTTGGGGAGAAATGATAAGTAAAATGGTCCTTAGGTTTTGACACTACATTTTTGGCTTTAAAATTATGCCAGTCTTACTGTATTCAAGTGCATCATGACACACCAGCCAGGAACTCACCTTATTGAATTTCTTTCATAATGTTTCTTTTTGAACCTCACAGTCTTGTTGACAATTGTCAGTGGGTCCATTCAGTGAGGTTCTTCTCTCACACTTCCTAAAAATAAGAATACTTAACTGATGGTGTAATAGCACTTTGCACGGGCACATTGGTGGTACTGAAAATATACATTCATTAATTAACAAATGCACTCATTGTGTAAGATCGGCTATGTATGCATGAATACACACATATTTTTTAAAATCTCTTTTAAGATGTAATTTTTTCACATCTTTTAAGATCTAATTAAGATCTCTGAAATTGAGGTTACTTGTAAGCTGATGATGACAGCACTTTTTCTTTGCTATAAAAGTTAATTATGCATCTTAAGATAAATTTTACCTCAATAGAATGTACTTTTTATCTTTACTTTACCATGTACTGTGTATTCTTGCTAGGTAAGCCTGTCCATTAGATTAAGAGACAATGTATGCATTTCTCAAAATTCACAATTTAAGATAGAGCATTTTTATTAGGTTTTCTTTTAGTAGCTTTACATATGTCTTTATACCTGCTACTATTCATTTATATCATGTGTGTGGCCTAAAACTTCCTCTTCCTCTAAGCACAGTGCAAATTTGTCGACTGCAACAGTCTGCTGACCTAGGAATGACAGCTTAGTCTTTACTAGCATAGAGCAGTGTGTGGGCATTTGTGAACGATCCTTGATTTTAGCAGACTGAGTTCTACCTCAAGAAAATTTCCCCATTACTCAAGTAGTCACTTCCAATGTCATCCCATTAAGAGTTCCATCACCTCTGTAGTATCTGGAGTTTAACTCCCTAACTTTTAACACCCACTTCTGTGTAGGCTCCATTATCTGTCTTTTATGTTCTCTAAGTATTGCTGTTGAAGTGGGTACTAGCATGCTGTCTGAATTGTCATGGCAACCAGAAACTCTTTTTTCTTATCTCATTGTTGGCTACCAATTGTTACTTTATAAATCCTTTGTCTAAAAACCTTTCACATGCCAGTGTAATCAATCTTATATAGATTGGTTTTCCCTCAACTACTTTAGGATTGATTAGGAATCGTATTCCAGACCGGTTTCTTTATTGGTTTATGTGTCAATATCCTATAACCAGTGACTGTTTAGTGAAGCTGGAGATAGAAATATGTCAGCTTAAAACCTAGAATCCCTGAGTATTTGTTTAGTTTATTTTCCACTTTTCCTTTTCTGTGATAACTAAACATAATCCTAGAGAATATAGAAAAGTGGAGTACTCATATCCTACACATGATACTTTCATGCATCAGTCTGGGAAAATACACTGTTTTTTTTTTCTTTGTAGATTGTAATGGATTCTTTTAATTTTATGTAGAATTTTATAGCTTCCCCTGACAACATTATTAACACAACTTAAAAGAGATGGTAAGAACTATCTCTACTCCTTCAATTTCTATAATATAGAACAGAAGAGATGGAAGAATATAACTTAATTCCTTAGTATCTAAGAAAATAGAAATGTGTATGTTTTCACAAAGGAGTTAAATTATAGTGATTTAAACCACTAAAATGCTTCAAGAGGAATTATGGCCTATATATTGATGGTATTGCATCGATATGAAGGCTAAATAATTATTGATTGTTTTGACAGGGTTGATATCACATCTCTTTGGTTACCAAGCTGAGAGACTGCTCACCTGTGCTTCCTTGCATTTCAGTGGGTTAGCATATAAGGAACAAGATAAGGCTTTTGCTGGTGGCTCAGTGGATGGGTTTTTATAGAGATACTTTGTGCTTCATGTTATGTATCCTGGAATGTGTGTTTTATAAATATTATATGTGCCATCACCTTTTTGAGCTGTAGCCTAGCTGATTTTGTAATGGGGAATGTACTATCTTCCTTATTTTTTTAACTCTTTATGTCTTAGTCTTTCCTTTTTATTTGAAAGCTCTCTGGATAATTCAGGCATAGGAGGATATATGGCCTAAAAATACCTGCCTGAATCAGCTACTAGGCTTGAATTTTCTAAGCTTGTGAAGCTCAGACAAGGGTGCAAGTCAAAGAAAAACTGAGGACCTTTGCAAACAGGAATACTAAAGGCTCTCATACCTCCTGATGCAGAAGCCTCCAGAGCTGATTCCCTGGATGTGGTTTTTAAAATATATTTCATGTACTTCTGACTTTTTACCCTGATTGAGAACCATGGACTTACTAAATCTGTTATGATGTACTCAGTATATACCTGGTAATTTATGTCTTTTGATTTAAAGTTTTTGAGAAATTCACATCATGATGTCTTTCTAAATTTCCACTGGGAAAGTCAACTCTTCATTACATTCATTTCAGTTACTTACATTTATATTGCCCTTTGCAAAGTGCCTTCACTTTCTCCTTGCTACTGTTTTGTTAGATCTGCCATGAGCAGTGTGCATGGATATGAAGTTGGTTTACTGCACAGGACCCCCTGGTTGAAGTGGGTTGTCAAACACGGTCCAAGCGAGTGCTAAACTATAAGCTTGTAGGAGGTGGATTTGACCAGAAGGCATTTGATTATCACAAAGGTGTGCCACGGATCAGCAGCAGCTCCAGTGTGCGCAAACCAGGGATTCTTATCTTAGTACAGACATGAAGAACTTGAGAGGCTCACAGCAGATTCATAGTTTTTCTAGAGTTTGCGGGTAATGAGTGTCCTGTTCAAACCAAGTCACTTGGCTTAATCCAGTGCCTTTTCTCTCATCCCTAAAATTACTCTTGCATATTCTTTGGGATATCCTTGCAATTCCACTAAAGCAGGTTAGCAAGGGCGTTTGCTCCTCACTGAGGCCAGTCCTTGCCATTTAACTGCATAGGGAGAATTTCTTTTTTGATCAGGAGCAATTTAGTAGACTTTGGCTGGAGATTGCATTTAAAAACAATCACATAAGCAAAACAAAACAAGGATGTGATAACAAATGAAATTTCAGGCTATGCTAAACCTCTAGATTAAAAGATGTGAATGTCATTAAAATTTCTGGAAGTTTTAATAAAGGCAATGTTGTATATAAGATTATCCTTAATGATTTGTCTTGTGATACCACCTGTGTGTTTCACATCACTTGTGAACACATCACTTGTGTGTTTCAGATTCTTGGTTCTGTTTCCTCAGCTGGTTTATGTACTGAATTCTTCCAACCAGGATAGTTCTGACTCCAACCTGTCAACATAGCTTTTTCTGTCGGGCCCAGAACTCTGTGTTCTAGGGTCTGGTCTGAATCCTCTTGCAAGTTATTCTAGTGCCTTCCTGTCCTGTTTGGACATCGTGATGCCCATCTGAGTACTCCTCTCCAGATTCTGAAAACTGTGTGTCCCCCAGCCAGGCCTACGGTGCACCTATTTTCAGTCTCCTGTTGACTATGTGGCTGGCATCTGTGGGACTCTACCCACCAGGCTGCGCCCAGGCTTGCCGGCCTCCTGTCCATTCAGAACTCAGTGGCATCTTGCCCTGCACAGAGGTCTAGAGCCTCAAGGCACTTTTGTTGTTGTTGTGGCTGAACATAAGACACAAATGCATTGCGAGAGCGAAAGTAAGTCTGTGAACTCAATTCAGTGATTGGGGTCTGAATTTTGTTTCAATTTCTGCTCTGAGCAAAAGAGCAAAAGAGTTGATTTTTTTTTTAATCGAGGTAAAGTTTTACATCATTGTGAGCAAAAGAGTTGATTTTTTTTTTAATCGAGGTAACATTGTATTACATCATTGTGTAACACGGTCAATTTTTTTTAATAGGAAAACTCAAATTTCATGATCAAATTATATTGGATATGTTTTGATCTGATCAGTTTTCAAAATGAAATGGTGTGTCTTGAGCTTCTAGCAGGATACTTGATTACAGAATATGTGTTAGTAAATGCTAGGTCACTTCCTTCTGGCTGTCAATTAAAATAATCTTGAAAAGAATTCCTTTTAATGCCATAGGTAAACCCAACTTTAGTGTCTGTATATTCCAAGTTTGTCTTCTTGGGGGCATATTTGGAACATCGTAAGAAAAATGCGAAGCCATTAAATTTTTCTGGACTACCCAACCACTACAGTCAGCAGCACATCATCAAGAAAAGTTATTTTTTACAATGATTTTCCCATAATCAATAAAAACTACAGAACAGTATTTGCAAAACCTGGGGTCTCTGTAGGAGTATGATGCCAGCTTGAGAATGAACAGTATGCATTCTGTTCAAATTGGTTCAAATCATTGAGCATCTGGTTTATGCAGATAATAGAGAGCATTTGTCCAGACACCTGGCAATGTGTAAATTGCTTCTCATTTTTATACTTGCAAATGAGGAATCCAAGACCCCTGCAAGGTTATGAATAAATAACAGGACTAAGGGTTTCCAGACCAAAGCTGTCGTGAAATAAACATGCTTTAGCTCAAGGTTAACAAGACAGCTACTCTGCAAATAGTGCATTCACATTTCTTCATTGTCAGTTTTTATGGCTCAAGTCCATCAGTCACTTTTTCTTTCTTTCTTTTAAGGGATTGTCCTCATTTCCTCATTTTGTTGGCCTTTGGCAGGTGGTGCAGGAAAGAAGTATGATTTAATACAGTGAATTTGGTTTGTACAAGAAGGAGGTTAGAGGCCTTTGATTTTCTACCCTTTGTAATGTCTCATAAAAGTTGGCCCTGGACATAATTGTGAGAAAGTATGTTCTTCCATTCTATCAGGTTCCCTTTTTCTGTCCTGACTTTTCCCTTAAGGGATTGCCTCCCCCAGTGTTTTTTTTCTTCTTCCCCCTTATGAAAAATTGTTTTCTGGAGATAATGCAATAAAAGCCTCATATTGTTGAAGAGACAGCTGTTAAAATTGCAGTGTATCCCTTTTGCCAAGAAAACTGGTATTCTTACAAGAAACCACATGTCAAAGCAAAAAAAAGGAACCTGTTACTTGCAGAATATAAGGTATTCGTGAGCAAGTGGAGACAATATTGTTATGGTGGAAGGAGATCATAAGTTTCACTAACTCCATATAGTAGTTTGCTCTGTCTCCACATGAGAAAGACTGTTCTTCAGGGCTGGAAAGTCAGGACTAAAGTTATAAGGTGCAGTTGAGCAGTGACTCCTGTGAGGACCAGTGGAGGTAAAATGAAAGGAAAAATGTTTGTCTAATGCTAAGGTGACTTCTTGTTTAAGATTTCAGATTAAGAAATGGAAAACAAGGGTGCTTAAAATTTCTACCTAACACCATATAGCTATCTAACAGGCTATAGAAAATGTAACAGGTTTGCCAAGTAAAGATTTCTTTTGAATATTAATAAGCCCTTATGTAAATGTTTCAAGTCATTATTCATTTTATTAGCATATTCACTTTTTCTATTTGATTTGCTTAAAGAAATACACTTTAAGAATTAGAATGTAAGCAGACACCATGTTAACCAGATTCCAAGATGGCTCCCAGTAACTCTTGCCTCCTGGTATCTTTGGTCTTGTGCAGCCTTTTCCCACATTGAATATTGTTGACCTCTGTGACAAATAGGATATGATGGAAGTGACACTGTGTGACTTCTACAAGGTTAGGTCACGGACACATGGAAGCTCTGTCTTGTACTCTGTATCACTTGTTTTGAAGGACGATAATACCATGTGATAAAAACACTCAAGCAGTCCTATAGGGAGCCCAAGAGGAGAAGAATAAGGTCTCCCCCTATTAATTACCTCCAACTTGTTGACCAACTAAATGACTCCCCTTGGAAGCAGGTGCTCCAACTTCAGTTAAGTCTTCAGTTGACAACCCCAGCTGACATCTTGGTGGCATCTTCATGAGAGACTGAGGCAGAGTCACCTAGTTAAACTGCTCCCAAAACCATTATTCACAGAAGCATGGAACAATAACTATATTGTTAGTTTAAGCCAGTATACTAGGGACTTTTATTATGCAACATGAGGTATGAGGCAAGGACCTAGGCAGGATATTTAGATAGATGAGTTAATGAATCAAATCAATAACTGTGACTCAGTGGCTCGTGATTGCCCATTATGATTTGAAACATTACAATTAAAATTTTTAAAAGGACATCCTCACATAATTTAGAGTGTTGTTGGATCAATTTACCCATATTATGAAAGAGAAGTGCCCAGGGAAACCACAAACTTGTGTTCTGTAGATGTTATGAGTGGTGGAAAGGAGGACGGGGTTGAATGGGCTAGTCAATGTCTTGTGGAGTAGATGACAATGGAGATGGACCACAGAAGAATTAGGGCCACCTGAAAGGATTCAAGAGAGGATTTTCTGGTCAGAGGAAGGTGATCAGAAGTCATAGGCATGGCTGTGGAAATGAGGAAGCTCATTGTGGAAGATGCATTATGTGTGTGTATTGTGTGCTTGTGTGTCTAGATCCTAAAGGGTGGTTTATGATCTTGAAACACAATCTGTGAAGTAGAGCAAATGTGTGACTCCATGGGGAGAGGGCTAGTGGAGAGCTTGTACCCTGTGTCCTTCAGGCTTCCCATGTGCCTTTCCCTTTGCTGATTTCTTTTCTTATCCTTTCTCCACAATAAATCACAGCCGCCCTGCTGAGTCCTGTGATTCCTAGCATTTAATGGAAACGTGGAATGATCTTGAGCACCCCTGACCCACCACCTACTGGCAAATTCTATCAGCATTGCCTTCAGAATATATCCTTAATATGACCATTTCTCATCTCCACTAATTTCGCTCTTGTCAAAAGTATATCCTGCTTCTAGATTGTTGATACTCTTTGCAGGTTCTCTGTTCCCCTCTTTTTTTCTGCAGCAGACCAGATGGATTAATCAAAACATTAAAATGATCATGTCACTCCTTTGCTGAAAGCCTCCAAGGGCCACACATCATATTCAAAGAAAAAGTCAAGTGCTTACATGACCCAAATTCTTGACCCCCAGTGGCCTCCCAGCGCACACAGCCTCCTTCCCAGACCTCATTCACTTCCCTCCAGTCAACAGGCTTGCTACTCTTCATAGGCACAGCCCTTTCTGCCTCCAAAACCTTTATCCTCCATTCATTTGGTTCTAGAATGTTCTGCCCAGAGAGGTCTTTGTGACTCCGTCCTGTACTCACTTAGGCTTTTCATCAAATGGAGCCTGCAGACTCCCCATTCTTTACTTTTTCTTCATACCAATTATTATCAACTATTACACATTTCTTGTTTACTTTGCTTATTGTCTGTCTCTAACTGAATTTAATCTTCATAAGAAAAGGAATTGTTGTCTTTTATGTTCACTCTTCTTTAACATCTACAGAAGCTTGTGACCTTCAGAAGGAATGCAATAAATACTTGCTGAATGAATGCATAAATGAATGAATAAATGAATAATATATTACCCAGTCCCAAATCCTACCTCCTCTGTATAACCTTTCCCATATTCTTGGAATACTTTGTATATATTTCTTTCAAATAATTTATCATGTTCTCTTTGTTCACTATTCCTGATTGACAACTTTTTCCTAATTTTCTTTGTAGGTTCTACACCTAGAACCATGTCTAGGAATTTATTATTTTAACAAACCCACAGCAAAAAAAAAAAAGGATAAATTTTCTTTTGATGCAAAATTGCTCTCAAAATGATTATTCCAGATCAGACTGCCTTTAGCATTATATGATTGTACCCCTTTTGCTAACAATAAGTCAGGAATTTTTTTTTGCTAATTTAATTATGCTAAGTAGTTACATGGTAGTTTCGGGGTCTTTTTAATTAATTGCTGTACTTGATGGTTTTTTATTGTTTTTGCTAAATCTGTAAATCTATAGTTTTTTTATAAATAATAAAAAACAAGTTTCCAATGAAATTAATCATTTCTTTGCATGGGTAGGATCAGTGAGTGTATGAGTCAAGGCTCCACATGCTTCAAGAGCTAGATAGGAGCAAAAATGAGTGAGCAGAGAGTCAATGTCCTTGTCCAGGAAAACAGGAGGTTCCTTCTTCATTGCCCATTGCAGCTGGTTCTCAGCACAGATAATGTGCACCATGTGGGGAAGTGTGCTCGGTGTTGCCAGTTTCTTTTTCAAAATGAAATGATTTACTACTTAGGTCTAGAGGTAAAGTCTAGAGCTAAATATATGGAGTAACAATAGTAGTAAAAATTTTCACCTAAAAGCAATGAAAGGAAACAGTAGGAGAGTGTCATCAACAACATGTGCTAATATCCGGAACTGTGATACACACTGACCGCTGGAAGAGTGTTGAATGTAGCACATGTTTCAGATTCAGAGCTCTAGGAAATGTTGAGGTGACTTATGATGATTAAGAATTAACTTTAAAAATTCCTAAGAATTAATTTTTTAAAATTATGTTTTTTCCCTATCAGAATGTCAAATTGTAATGGTTGGACCTCATTGGTTGAAAGCCATTCCTATTGTAGTTTGGTTTGTAATATGATGAGTCTTTTAGAGTGGCGATCAAATTCCTAGCTGATTGATATATAGAGGAAATTTCTGGCCAGCAGAAAGCACATGGTTTAAACATTTTATCAACCATACAAAATCACACACTACTTCATTTTCATTGCCACCTGCCTTCCACAAGCACTTTCTTGGAGTTCACACAGTAGAGCCAAGGCTATTGTTATATCTGTATTCTTGAAGAAATTGCTTTGTTTTCAAAAAGTTTCTTGCCAGGAGAGGGAACATTAATAATACAGGATGGCCATCATTTGGACAGTTCCCTTGGTGTTCAATTATAGCTGGCATCCTAGGGTGAGCAGCATCTGTTACACAGACTCCACTTTCCTCTCATAATAAAGCATGGAGAAGCTGTTGCATGCACATTGGGACTCCTGCTGAGTTCTATAGGTGGCATTATCCTTAGCTCTTAGCAGTCTCTTTGGGTTAATATTTTTAATATTTTCCTTTCTTTTGTATGAACTTTCTGTGACTTCCTAGAGGATTGCATGACATAGAAGAGCCCATGCATGTATTTGTGAAAATATCTAAAATTCTATGTGCTACTTGAAATTCTAAAAGAGATAGCATTGATCAAGGTCAGAGGTTTCAACCAGGTATTGTAGAATACTAAAAAAAGTTTGGTTTATTATGCTAACAGAGCAAGTGCCAGAAATGTTATCATGGTTGTTTATTTTCTTTTGATTAGGACATGTCTGTTATGTAGGCATATAAAGAAAAATTAAACAACACCCATTTTCACAATACCAAGTAATGATTACACTTTGTCAAAGCACTACTGTTCTGGAGGCTAAGCATTATTGCCTTATTCATCATGCCACTAGCATAATTTTCATATTCTTCCCCTCATTTCTACTGTAAGCAAGGCAATGAGTAAATTAAACCGTCTTTAAATTTATTTGAGAAAACTATACAATCACTGACATTTACCTCTTTAACATAATATTTCCTAAATTTAGAATTAGTTCATCGATGTTTGAATGAGCTGTCACAGGAAACTTGGTAAAAGAGAGAATGTGATTTAGGAGCTGATTATGGTTTTCTTAAAACAAACAAAAAACCAAAAAATCACCAAAATAATATACTGAAATGATTAGTTATTAGTTTGCACTGATAGATGATACTCAGGACTTGCTCTCCATTTTATTATTCTTTTGAATAATAAAAACATTCATTATTTCTACAGAGTGACCTTATTCAGTATTATAATTATCTTTTTACAAATAAAATCCAAAGCAAGTAATAAGGGACAAAACTATTTTTGCCAAACATCAGCATGAGAGACTGAATCTTCTCTTTGCATATAGCAGAAGAGATTCGGGATAAATCTGTGTAGATAGCTCCATGGTGGTGCTGAGGCTTGTTGACATTGCAGAAGGGACAAGTTTGCAAACCAGTTTACTACGATAACTGTCATGTTATGTTGGGCTTAAAGTTGCCCTTCATGATAGCATTGAATTTTTTTTTTCCAGTCTTGCAGGATCATATGCCTCTAAATTAGTTCTGTGTCCTTTAGAACAGACACCTTGGGGATGCTGAGCATAAAAACAACAACAACAACAACAAAAAAAAAAAAACAAATGTTTCTACAGTGCTTCCACTGAAATTGCCTTGGGAATAAACTGGCACTTTCTTTTTAACATTTTTAGTGACAATACCAGTTTAGTCTTCCAGGACTAGGTTTAAAATTGTGGAGAAAATGAAAAAAAAAATTAAAAGCTATCCAAAGCTAAGTCTAGAGAATTAATTGTATTACTTGAGCTCCAATTCAGATGTGATTATCAAGTAATAATCATAATTTTGCCTTCTTCCCTTCCTTCTTCTCTTCTTTTCACCCTCCCTCCCTTTCCCCTTCCTTTTTTTCATTTTCTTCCACCTTCTCCCCCTTCACCACCTTCTTTTCCTTCTCCTTGTCTGTCTTTTTTTCTTCCTCCTCCTCTTTGGCTCATAAAATACCTCTGTGAAAGAGACTTCAAAATTGTTTCAGCTTGGAAACTTTGTGAAATAGGTAAATATTATTCATAACTTACAGTGTTGCATACTAAGATTTTGAAAAGGAGTTCTAGTATGTTTATAAAAATAAATCTCTTTATATTAGAGTTAACCCTAGTGAAAATCTTCTCTGGTTATCCAGTACTATGTACAAACTACCTCAAAGTTTGGTGGTAAAAACAGTAATCCTTTTATTATGTGTGAGTTTCATGGGTCAGAAAATCAGGCAAAACAGACCAGGTGCTTCTTCTCACCCCGCAGTGTCCGGGTCTCTGCTAGGTGACTCACTGGTTGGTGATGGCTACAATGGGGTCACTTGTCTGCTGCCCCATTTCTGACTGCCATCTGAGTTCCTTGGTTCTTCTGCATATGCAAGATGGCTTTTTACCATCACATTTCCAGACTCTGGTCTGGGATGCTGAAAATCTGGCACTGGTCTTCTCTCCATGAAGCCTCTCAAAATGTCTAGCTCCAACTTCTGCACGGCATGATAGTCTCTTACAGTGAGTGGAAGGTACTCAGCTCCTAAGGCTGGGTCCGAAACTGATTCAGCGTCTCTTCAGTAATATTCGTTTTTTTTTAAAGATTTATTTATTTATGCATACAAGCTGGGGTACAGGCCAGAGGCGTGGGGCAGCGAGAGGGTTCACCAGAGACAGTGGGGAGCAGCACAGGCAGGCTGACAGAAATACCCCGCTGAGGGGAGCAGTGGGAGAGGCAGGAGAGGTCTGCCTCACCATGTGGGAATCTCCCCAGCCGGGCATCAAACTCGCGTCGCCGCTGCTCCACAGCACAGCGCTTAACCACGGTGCCACCGGGGAGGCCCCTCTTCTGTAATAATCTTTGCATAAAAGCAGTTACACACGGTGCCAGCCAGATTCAGGAACGTCCAGATGTCAATGAAGACAGTGCCAGAGAATTATGTGGTTTAAAATAGCATCAAAGAGAAAATTATCGTATAGGTAAGATGATGTACTTACAGTCATGCAAGTCCTTGTTAGGGGAGTACTGATTAAGAATGAAGCTAATTTTCAATCAATTACTTTACTTTGTTCTTCTTCAATCAAGTGGGATCCTGAAGTATCAGAGAAAATATTTTCTTTATTTTTCATTTTGTGTGTGAGTCTTTGTTCAGAATAAGATTTACTTGTTTTTTAAATCAGAACATCTCTAAGAAAATATTTTTTTAAATAAAATCTTAGAACTTGAAAGAGTTAGGGTTAGTTCTGTATTATCAAAGTAATAATAAAGTGGAAATAAAGTACTTCTTGCTGTTAATGGCTCATGTTAATAATTCATCAGCTTCCTATTTGTGGCATTTTAAAGAGCATCTTTTAGATGGATGGTTATGTTTATAAAGTGATTCATTCTCTCTTACTGTTTGAAACTATGACTGCCCATTTGATTCTAGGTAATAGTATATTATTTGATTAGGGCAGTTCTCTAAGTTATTTTGAGATATTTCAATATCTATCTTTTTAACTTACTGAGATTAAAATTTTATTATTGTCTTTTTCTCACTCCATTGTGAAAAAGAAATGTCCAAGGCAAGCATGTTTGCTAGAGTTAATATTGGATTTAATCTTAATGTGTTGTTTAGGAATTGATTATTCCAGGAATATTTTGATCCACTTCTGCAGGTTATGCTGGCAGCAATTGAAGCTAGATATTGATCTGCCTCAAGTTCTGCAGGATTGCCCAGGGTGATGGTGCTTGAGACGAAGCTTCAATGACTAAAATATCATAACGATAAAATTAATAATTTAGTCAGGTTTGCAAACTCAGGTATAAAGTGTATTGCATTTCTGCAATTCCTAGGAATGGAATTGTAAACATACTTAGAAACAAATGTAGTGTTTGTAAGTTTCTGACTGTTCTTGGGTTGGGTAGGTGAGGAAAGGAAAGTGGAAGCAGTCGGCAAAAGAATGAATACTAAAGTGCGACCCCCTACAGGGAATGAGAAAAATTATGATCCCCAAGGAAAGTACTTGCCAGGTTGGCCAAATAATGTTTTCTGACATCAGTAAAACTTGGTGTTTAAATTAAATAATGAAATGCATTCATATATAACTAAATCTTTAACAACAAAACTTCAGACAAATGGATTTCACTATACTACTGGAGACTGAAACTGCAAGAGGAAACTTAATTGAAGCATCAGATCTCCTATTTCACATAAACGACATCATCATTTTAGATGGATAATAAACAGATTATTTCCTCTAGGGTTTTAGAGTTGGCAAGTGGTATGGACTCAACTGTGTCCCTCCAAATTTCCTATGTTGACCTAATCTCAAATGTGGCTCTATTTGGAGATAGGACCTTGAAGGAGGTAATTTAGGTTAAATGAGGTTATAAAGATAGGCCCCAATACCTTAGGACCAGTGTCCTTAAAGGATGAAGAAGAATAATGCATGTGCAAAAAAGGAAGGGCCTGGACCTCCCTGGTGGCGCAACAGGTTAAGTGCAGCACTATGAAGCTCTCCCGATCCACTGCAGCGTGAGTTGGCTACCTTGCTAGGGAGATTCCAACATGGCGCAGCAGACCTCTCCTGCCTCGCCCGCTGCTCCCCTCAGCAGTGTACTTCAATAGATCTGTCTATTCTGCTCCTCACTCTGTCTCCGGTGAATCCTCTCACCACCCCACAACTCTGGTGTGCACCCCAGCTTGTACGCATAAATAAATCTTTTTTTTAAAAAAAGGGAGGGCCCTGTGCAGGCAACAAGGTGGCAGTCTGCACACTAAGGAGAGAGGGCCCACAACCAGCACTACTGCTACCTTGATCTTAGATTTCCAGCTTCCAGAACCATGAGAAAAAGACTTCTGTAACTTAAGTCATCCAGTCTATGCTATTTGTTACGTCATCCTAAGTAGACTAATACAACTGGGTTGACTTCTTGCGAGTCTGATATTTATTACATCTTGCCTGATAGTACTGTGGACTTACCAGATATGACAACTCTGTAACAGGCACATAGTAAATTGGTCTTGTGGGTTCGCTTGTTTTTCTTTCAGCATTTCATACTCAGCATATTACAGACAGCTGCACTGATACGCAGAAATGTGATTGGCAATTACACATATTACTATTTTATGGGTAATGCCAATAAGGTCTTTGCTTATATGTCAGTCTCTACTTCTCACTGGACCAATAAAAAAAGTTCCATATGAAAGCAAAAACTAAAATTGGTTTCCCTTTACATGTAGAAAACTGAGGGATGTTATTGCCTCTTGATTAAAGATAAATTCATTCCACTATGGCTAATACATTCTCAGAACAAAGTACCTAAATCAAACACTTGCATTCTTTTTGTATGTCTTCTCATACTCTTCCTCTCGGGTTCCCGCCTGTGATAAAAGGGGGTCGTTTTGATCATTACCCCATAGTCTGACTCAATCTCTTCCAGAAATATACTGGAAGCCCAATTTCACTTGCCTCAAAATTTTCTTCTTCAATTATTGTCAGAATTTTAATGCATGATTTTAAATATTAATCTATTCAATTTTAAAAAAGAAACTGTATACTGAAACATTTATAGATGAAATAATAAGATGTTGAGGATTGACGTAAAAATCCAGGGCGATTTGGGGAGTGAGAGTTATAGAATTGACCTTGTGTAGAGACTATCTGAAGCTTTGTCATTGGTACATGGAAGTTCATTGTGCAATTTTCTCAACCCCTACATGTTTCTAAGTCCTCATAACAAGTTAAATAATTTCTCCTGTTCCCAGAGCAGAAGACCACAAGAGTGCAATGCCCTGAAAGACCTGCTGATTCTTCAAGGCCATCACTTGTGTATTGCCTTTCTAAGTTCTGATCTGATCAGTCCTTGTCCCCATGTTCCTTGTTCCTATCACACTAAGGCAACACCAGAACTTCAGCATGGTCATCACTTGACTGAGACCATAATATATTAGCAATAAAAGCTCTTTCAAAATTTCTTCTCATCTAAACTTAGATTTTCATATCACCCTTTGAAGTTCAGCTCCTTTTCTAGGTGTTAGGGCTATAGTTCATAACTTTCATCTATTTCTTGGGAATCTAGGACAGGAGTATCAGTTGACCCCATTCAAAATCACTTCACTTTGCTGATTCCCCCAACCATTCTTAACTCCTGTCCTCCTTCCTTTACCTGCAGTAAATACTGAGCAGAGCTTGTGGTCGTCCTTGATTCTTCATAAATATGGTGTACATCTATCCCTTCCATTATTTTCTTTAAGTAGTCAAGGGTTGCCCTTCATTCCCCAGCTTCTTAAAGTTATATCCTTATCTTACTTGTACCTGAGTCCTCATTCAACCAAAGTCGTGCCTGGCTCCGCAATTCATTTAGAGAAATGTGAATTCTCAGAGAAACAGAACACTCGAATGCTTGTTATATTTTTCTGACTGTGATTTTTGCACAATCCAATTATATATGATCCATGGGCTCAGTGACATATTTGGAGAGAGACTGATATTTTGGGTAGCCACCGATTATACTTCCGCAAAAATAGACTTGTGCCAAATGAAAGTTAGATCTGGATTAGTTTGGGAATGATTCTGGTAGCAAGCTTGTAAATACCTCCCAAATGATTTGGAGCACTAGAGTTTGAGAGTGACATTTTTTCCCCCATAAGAACATGATGTTTTTTTGAGATATGCAACACTTTGGGGATGGAGCAGACAGCTTCTCTAAAAGACCATATGTTCAACATCGACACCGAGGCTGGTATGACAAGAGTGGGTGGAGTGCACTATCATACCAAGCTGGCACTCTGAATCCCAAAGAACAGGCAGTAGCTTTGAGATAGAGAGAATTATGCTGCTAACCTTTCTTCTACTGAGCTGACATCTGAATCTTTGGAAATGTCTACCTTGATAATATTTACTCAAGAGAAAAAATGCCTAGTAACAATGGATTTCTATAAATAGAAATCGGAGCCCCACTGTATGCATTAAATATGAAAAAGTTTATTGACTATCCTTCCAAGGAGAACAATTTGATTCTGACTCATTTCTAGTGCTTATTATTATTTTTTGACTATTCGTCCCTGAGAGAGGGAACTATCATACTCTTAGTGACTTTAATCAAACTTTAATCATAATTGACACACAAACTATTTGGGTATAAAGTAGCTCCTTAGGAAAGTGATATTAAGGAGCAGGAGAAGCATAACAAAGAGCATTTTCCTAGGAAAGATCAATATTCCTTTCAAGGATAAATGCAGTTGGAAAAATATTTCAGGAAAAATATGGCCTGGTGTTACATGATAAGCTCCCTGATGGACAGTTTCCTTCCTGAAAGTAAAGGTCCTGGTAAAGCTAGCCTGTGCCTTCTCTGGTAATCTCAGTTGGTGTTTAAGAGCATTTGTAAGCAGACAGTTCTTCCTCCTAACTAACCACCCTTTTTTCCTTTTTCCTCTTTTTTAGGTTTGGAGGAAATGGAACTCTATAGTCATTCTTCTTCATTCAAGCAAATGCAGACAGTTCTTTTGAGTCCAAGGTAAATAGCCACAATTTCTTAAATATTTAAAGAGCTTGTCTTCTAAAACTTTTATTGTTTTTACTTTCTTTTTTTCCTGGACCGTTTATCAGTTTTTACATATATGTTTAAATTGTATGACCCCTACTAAACAGAACACATAGGACTCTAGGCCCTGAATGATATCTAAAGAGTAAATAATTTCTCCTCCCTCTTCTTTTATCTTAGAGTAACACATTGAGATTCATAGTCTGCGTGTGGTATATCTTAACACTAATTTTCTGCCCAAATCCTGAGGTCCTAATAACACAAGTTACATTCTCAGTTGACTCCTAATTTCATTTTATTAACTGAAACATGATCATTTTCTAAGAATATAATTTATTTTTTTCTGCTTCTCAGTAAAAATTGAGTTTTGTCCCCTAAAAGTTAGTATTAAAGCAGGGAATTATGATTCAGGAATTCTGTTCTCCTAAACCCCCAACCCCATCCCTTTCAGCTTCATTCAGTCTGTGAAACTTGTTTACCATATCAATACCAGAAGATAGATGGAATACCTAAAATGATCCACTTTATGATAGAAAAAGTGCCACCAGTCTTTTAATTGTGGTATTATTTTGTTTTTAAAAATGTGACTTGTTAGAGGAATATTCAAGAGATGTTATCAAGAAGTACAGCCCAATCAAATCATAAGTTTATAATATTATGGATTCTGATTTGTTTTCTTACTATGTACCACAGCTGTTCTGTCAGGTTTTACTCCCAAATCTTGTCCATAAACTTCTTTCACTGAACACAACATTTTTTGTGACATTTTCAAATTTGTTCTTGAAAGTCACCATTATTAGCCTTTATCTCTTTTGTTTCTATCTTTCAGAACTTAAATGTTCTTATTTTGCCTAAGGTTATCTTTTTTAAAAAAAAATTGCTCATGAAAACTAAAGGCTCCTATTGGCTTCACATTAAGTTTTAGTTTGTTTTGCACATTTTTCCTTTGATCTTTGGTCTTGCACCTTGACTTGAATGAGAACAGGTAGAAAATAAACATAAATGAACTGCTTTGGGGAAAGACAACATATTCATTCAGACATTCACAGCATTCACTAGAGAGCTCTGAAGCTGCTTCAGTCTTCACTCCAGAAAAGAAACATAGTATGGTTGTGTATGTACTCGAATCCGCTATTAATGAACTTTAGGAAGCATCAGTGAATTAAAAAGCATTGATGACTAATATTCTGTTCTCTGATACCACAGTCTAGTGGTCTACATATATTTTTCCCATTCAGAGCACTGGGGCCAACACTATGGGAAGTCAACAGTATGGGTGAAAAATGTAGATGTTAACCATTTGTAGTGACATAGAACATGTGTTAATATAGTACTTCACTCATCATGTCCATTCATATATCTTCTATATTTAATTTTCATGACATCCTTATGAAGCAGGTAGACTTCTTCTCAGGTTAAGAGGTCAGAAAAGTTAAGGGACTTTTCCAAATTCACTCACTAGTAAGTGGCTGAATAGTGACTCAGACACTATTCAGCATCTTTCCCATTAGACAAAAGCCTCTCACAAGAGACTTATTAATAGAATATGTTATCCTTGAATGAAATCTCTTGATGAGACTTCTCTTCAGCATTATTCACTAGTTCTAGTAGTATTGTGAGTTTGGTGACAGTAGCAATGCCTTTTTTATAGAGACACAAATTATGTCACTAAAGGCTAAAATGACTTGTCTAAAGGCTAAAGAAAGATTGAAAAATATGTCAGGATAGGTTGTGTTAGTGAAGAACAATCTCCATATGGGACTATACTGGGCAAATGAAATTAACTTATGAGAGTTCAAAATCCCATCAAACTCAACGGTCTTCATTGTTAGACATTTACATGTCATCTGATCCAAAGAAATACATACGGTAAGTTGGATTTGGTGTTTTTTGTTGATAACAGATTTAATTGATGCTTTAAACCTAAATATAGGAAAGAGACCATTACACTCCCTTGGTAGTACCCATACTCCCTTGAAGTATATGCATAGTAAATATTCAAGTGTTCAGGGATATTGGCAAAATTCCAGGTGTTGTCCCAACTGAACCCTCTAGTTGTTAATACACTTAAGTATTGCTGAGAAGACAATTCCTATAGTGCATAGTTTCTTCAGTAGTCAGGAAGAAGACCTGCCCTGGCGGTCCTTAGATCTTGGCTAAATCCTTCGTTGCAAGGTAATACCTATTAACTTGGATGTAAAACGTTTTATATAAAATTATTTTTCAACCACATGAAGATTTAAAATTGAGTGTAAATGTTTAGAAGAATTCAGTCCACATTGCAAATATTTTTGTGTTAAAAGATGAGTAAATACTTGGGAGTTTAGCAATGTTTAACAGAATTCTGGCCCATTAGAACAACAGCCTTGTAAATTCAAATTAATATCCATAATTGAGTTACCAATTAAGACTTGTTACCTTAAGAGGAAATCCTATTTCATGTACTGTTTTGAAATATATAAAAAATACTATGTTCCACAGTATTTTTAAATTGGTTAGATTTATAAGAAGACTTTAATATTCATGAGGCTTTTGTTTATTTTAGATAAGAAAAGCACTTAAGAGGGAATTAAATATAAAATGTAGTTTTAAAGTTTTGAACTCAGTTTTAAAGTGGGAACCTTTTCAATGTGATTTTTTAAAAATGTGTTAGACAGAGAGGAATAACATTTGGCTATGCTTAAAAGCTTAAGAAATAACTAGATTTTTTAATCTAAAACTTTAATAAATTATTTAATTTTTATACAAAGGAAACCTCTAAATGTTCTTTTCTGAGCACAAAAATTACTCTCAAGAGTATCATAAAAATCTTATTAGCATTGCTTTGTACTATTTGAAATCTATTTGTTTTTGTATTAATTCTTAATTTTTATCCAATTAGTTTCATTTGTTTGCCATAGTTTCTTAAGAAAAATATGGAGAAGACTTTGGTACTCATATACTGAATTTTACTATATGGAAAAGAAATAGTAAAACCTGCTACCTAAATGATAACTTCCTTGAAAACAGCATTCCTACCCACTCCTAATAACCAACTTCTCAGTCTCTACCACAGAGTTAGGGAAGTAACCCTGATCTGACCCATTTCATTCCTCCGGACTCTGGGACTGATTCAACAAGGGCTATGTTACTCAAGCCAAGCAACCAAAGAAACTTTCTGTTGAGTTTCATATTTACAGAAGTATGAGTATTGTGGCGTTTAGTTGCATCTTAGATGGGAATGAAATTGGACTACTAGGATCCCTCTTCTAAATAACATTGAGGGAACCTGTCTTGAGTAAGAAAGAATGATGCCAAGTAGATATAAGATCAACCCTTTGTTTTGTTCTGAAAAGCTAAGATTTTCAAATACAACATTCACCAGCTTAAACAGGCACCAGATTTAGCTTTCTGTTTCAAATATTGGTAACGTCTTTCTTTGATGAATAGAATATGAAATATTGGGGTCCACAATCTATCAAAAATCTGGCTTCTCTTGACATACAGCTGTTGCTTGACTTTTTATGGTTAGAGAGCCGTTATTTTGTCTTGAGGATTACTTTTTCCTTTTATTTTAATACACAAGTGCTTTTCTTGAGGAGTTAATGCCTTAATTCTAAAAATTAAATGTAAATCACATAATTTACATTATCCACAAAATAAGTGAGGTTAAAAATAACTGAGGTTATATAGACAATATAATTGTAACCAAATGATGGGTTTTGAAAGTATACAGTTCTCCCCCATCTATATGCTGTGTGGTCTGAAAAACACTCCTTAATGTTTGTAATCGTCTGTAAAAAGGAATGGTAAAATCTATGTCACAAAGCTATTATCAGGGCAAATAACAGGGTGAGAGTGTGAAGTCTCACACATCTGAATAGTAACCCTGACTCTTAGATTAATGCTTACTTGCGAGATGGTGTGGTCTTGGGAAAGTTTCTGACCTCTGTGAGCCTTAGGTGTCTCATTAGTAAAATGCCTATCAATTCCCACTTGGTAGATTTATTTTTAAAGTATAGGATGAGGTAATGCCTAGTTCTGGGTCTACCTTATAGTCAATATGTGTGCAATAGATGCTTTCTATTTTCATTAAGATGTATAAATTTCTAAGCATAGTGCCTCCAACACATCAGCTATCCTTTAAGTATTTATTTGCTTATCCTCCTCCCATCTCAACTACTGAGTCTTGGGAAGGAACTTGCATTGATAGAGAGAGGGAACATGTGAGTGGAGTGCTGAAGCTAGCTTGTGTTAACTTGCAAAGGCCAATAGCTAACTTTTCAAGAATGTTGAGTCAATTTTTAGCACTTTTGTCACACATTGAATTATATAAATCTACAATGCAATGATTGATTTTTTTTAGAACAAAGGTAATAAGTACTACAAACTCATCACTTTCTAATTATTTTGCCTTTTACTATTATCTGTGCTGTTGAGGTTATGTTCATCTGCTGTCTCTATGGTAGAAATAGAATGATGTGCTACTGCATGTCTATCCCAACTGCATGTTCACGGACATCAGGTTGGTAGCTTGAAATCAACCACAGTGGCAGAATATATACCATGGAAATTGGCAAATGCTACAAATCACATTTCTCCCCCCCACACACACACATGCACACCCTTACCAGAGAACCTGTAATTAAATATGCCCTAGCACACAAGATTTAAAATGGAAAGGAAATCCATTGACCAGAGAAGGGGACTATTCTACTCATGGAACTTGCAAGTCTGCATCAGGCTACATTTGGTTATGAAATGACAGCCTTATTCAGTAGGAAGTTTCCAATCTTTGAAAAAGTACAATTTTTAAAATAAGACATAGAGGTTACATCTGAGTTCTGATAGAGCATGTTTGTGTAGGCTGCACAATTTGAGCACCAACCCTGTGTGTCACTGAGAAATGACATTGCAATAACAAGGAAGCAGCCATCAGAGGACATCTCAGTCACTCTCTGCTTCATTCCAATAAAAAAGAAAGGTAGATAAAAACATTATATCACTTGAAATAAGTCATAGACTTTCTAAATAAAGACTTGGGTAATTAGAGCTGAAAATATAGTTGTAATTTTAAAATGAGAGGAACAATAGCACTCCCATTTTTATCTTGCAGTTGCCACATTAAAAAAATCCAAGTTTTTTGGTTTCAATTTGTGTTCCTAATTAAAGAGCAGATAAAGAAGAAAAGGAAAGGGAAGAAAGAGAGTGAAGAAAATCATTTTCAGAATGTCATAGGTAGTTCTTAACAAAGGCACTGAAATCCCTGTTAAGTAATACATTATGACGTTAGATTATTGAGGGAAAACATGGCTGGATCTCAGCTAAAATATACCTAGAGCTATTTACCTAGTCCAAGGTGTCCAACAGTACAGTAATTAAACCCATATAAGGTACTAAGAACCACTGTTTTCTAGAAAATTATTATTTCTGCATAAAACATTAGACCAAAATATTTTTTATTTTTATTTTTGTGTAGAAGAATTGGAGTGTTGGCCAGAGGTGCGGGGAATGAGAGGGTTCACCACAGACAGAATGGGGAGCAGAACAGGCAGATTTACTGAAACACACTGCTAAGAAGAGCTGTGGGCAAGACTAGAGAGAGTTGCTGCGCCATGTGGGTCAGGGATTGAACTCAGGCCTTAGTAGCACTGAGACTTAACCCCTAGGCCACCAGGAAGGTCTCCAAAATTTTTTTTTTTTTTTAAATATAAGAGCACATATAATTAAGTTCCACCCTGATCAAATAAAGTTACTTATTTTTTTACCTTCTTGGACTAAAATATTTGCTAGATGTCTGTCATATAGAAGGTAAACTTCTGCATGTTAAGACATGTTAGGTAATGTGAGTAGCTAGTCATACTTAATGAAAAGTAGTCAACATTCTATATTATTGAGAAAATTATTTCTGAATGGTTGGGGACGTGGTGAAAATGGACACATTCCATGTCTCACAGTGTTTTACTGGAGTTTGCCTAGTTATTTCAAAGCAAGACTCTGCTGTCTGTGTAGTTTTGTTTATGTGCATAATTGTCATTCTGTAGAATGAGAGAAGTATTTTCAGAGCGGTGCCAACTTTCTTGGTTTAGTAAATACCCTGTGTTTATGTTAGCTAGTACTTGGTATAAACAAGCAGGGTTGTGACCATCCAACAAAGTCAAATGTCAATGAAACTGGGGTCATAAATGCCTTAATTATGAAAAGTAAATTTGAAAAGTAAATCAACTACAGATCAAAGATAATTACATGCTCACGTTAACACAAAATTTGTAGTTTTATCATGCTATGCTGTTGATCGCCTGACAATCTTCATTGATATACCCATGTAGGCATAAAATCCGTTAAACTTCTTCATGCTTTTAGGTTACATATTGAAGGATACTGATGAAGTCTCAAGATAATATTTATTCTTGTGAAAATGTTATATACCCTAGAGCAATCTCTTTTCATTTATGCAGTAATCTCATACCCATAATTATTGCCTTCTGTCTTGACATGCCAACTGTTTTCATGAATCTCTGCAGAACCCTAAAAAAGAGTAGATTGATTTTCAATCCTATTCCATTATTTGGCTTCTCAGGACTTCTTTTATCTGAGCTGGGTCTGATCTCTCCCTTTCTTTGAATTTATATGGTTAGTTTATAGAGTATCTCATCATGGTAAAATAGTTCTGTATTTTTTGTTTATTTGTTTTAGCTAATGTAAGCAAATATTACAAGCATGATGATGTTGTGGTAGCAGAGTCAACTAAGAGTTTGTGAGAAAAGTATAGGGGTTGATATTAAGACCAATAAACAGAAATCACTTCAACTGTAATATTAATTATTCCTCTTGTCAAAAATTCTTTGGCATTTTATCATACTATTTGGATAACGTCTCTCTTATCTCACTTATCCATTTTTTTTTAAAAAAAAAATCTTTAACTGTTTATTTCTAAACAGCAGTGTTTGGGTCTCTCTCTTAGCACCTGGTTTTCTCCTGACCACCTTTTGCCCAAGCACCTTACTAAGGCATCCCTTTCTAAAAGATATCCTGTTTCTTTTTAAAAAGAACTTGTGGTTTTAGAAGTTATGGTAATTTTTAATCTTTCCATGTAAGCTAATAATACAATGGCAATAATAGTTTGAAATATAAATTGTGGGAACAGAGCTCTGTAGATTAGTTTCTCTTATATGGATATTTGAATACCTCTTTTTAAGTTTAGAACTAGTCAGATCCAGCACATTCATTCATAAAAATGCTTACAAGCAACCCCGGATGTCTAGTTTCATGGTACATTGCTGGACCACATGACACCTCACAATTCTCTCCTACTTCCTTTCCTTGTGGGCAATATGGGAAATAGAGGGAAAATGGTAACTACAGTAACTTTGTGAAGTTCATTCCACAAACCCACAGCAAACACAATGTACAGAGTATGGACTTCAGAGTCAAGCAGATTGTAATTGAATTCTCACCCTGCCATTTACTTAGCTATGTAACAAGGGACAAATAACCTGAGCATTGATAACAGCATAAAGTGCCCACTTCAAAGGATGATTTTCAAAACTAAAACAAAAAAAAAATATGTGAAACTCTTAGTACCATAACTGGCATACAGCAAATATTTAATAAATATCAGCTATTACTTATTTTTAAAAAATAGTAAACATATGTGGATTAACTAGAGGCAAAGAGAATTTTTCTGGGCTCTTACGCTGCAAAAGCAGTTTATGTACCTGCAACATTCCTGCTTTCATCTTTCCCACACAGATATGGCTTCCTGGGAGGTAACTTTTCTTCTTTGCATTGTATATCCACTTCCCATACTGAATCTCAGAATTCCCTTCATCTCCTACCTCAGCCAAACCACTCTTCTCCAGCATGGACCAGCCTTTCGCAGCTACTTCTCGGTGAGGATGAGGGGGAAGGAGGTCCCTTCGGTTCCTAGCATAGGCCCCCTACTTGTTAAATTATCAGTAATACTTACTGTTATTTTTTTAAATTTCCCTTCTTGTCACTGTTACTGACTTTTTTATTAACATTTTTTTTTATTGGGTTAATACTTGTTTACATGGCTGTTTCCATCATGTAAGTGTAGGATCCTGCCCTCAGGCATTGTTGCAGTGTGCACCCACCACCTGAGACCCCATCGGCTACCAATACAGACCCTGCGCTCCCTCCCTTCTTTGTTCTTGCCCCTTCCTTTCTCCCTCACCTCCCACTGTGGTTGCCCCCATTCTACAGTCAGGTTTCAAGGTTTAGTGATTTAGTTTGGCTTTATTTACCCTTTGTTTTGTTTTTCTGTATTCCCCATCTTTAACCAGAATCTACTACTTGCCACTTACATACACACTGAAGCTCAAAGGCCTCTAGCCTCAGAGCTTTACTTGCTGTTATCATCTCTGAAATACCAAGTGGAAAGGGCTTTCCTTCCATATCTGCAAAGCAAAAGAAGGTAACATTTGTCTGATTTGCTGACGCCTCCCCTTCCATGGTCCTCTCCTTTCTTAAGGGGACCCCCACTAGATATCCTGTGTTAAGGCTCTCCTTTCCTCCTGTGCCAAACAATATGGTAAGGCTCGGTTTTGTCTCTTCCTCTTCAGCAATTGTTCAGTTCTCTGCATACATTTTGATTTGTTGACTGGTTATTAAACAAAAATACTTTGAAAGCTAAAAATTATCTAAAGGGGGAAATCAGTCTCTGAAGAATGTCTTCTCTCCCCTCTGAGCTCTGCGGGCTTAGTCTTTTATTTCCATCTCCACTGTGGCATTTATTACACATGACATAGCCCATCAACACACGTTTAAAGTCTTTATTTCCCATTTCTAGCTGATCAACTCCATAAAGATAGTAACCACACGTTCTACCTATTAGTAGTATTAACAACAATAATTTTCATGATCATAATAGTTTCCTATTATTCAGCACCTGCCACACCAATTCTTATAACATCTCAGACATGCTTAAAGTGATCTTTACAGATGAGGAAACTGAGTCACTCTTAAAAATTCTCACCTTGGGCTGAAATCATATTCCTTTGTCTCCACAGTGCCTTTTCTATACCCAGGGGACAATGTTCCCCATTTAGTATTCATTTATTAACTACTTACAGAGCCGAAAAGATACCAGGGAATGTGGACATACAGCAGGGAATTCTTAACGGATAATTCTTGTTAACAAAAAATTATTAAAAATTTGGAAATAAGATAAGGAGGTATAGTAGGGTGGCGTATCTTTTAATCTAATGTTTATATTAACAAAATTGATAAAGTATACATAGTTCTAACAAGTAATTTTCCCTACTAAAATTTTTTCTACATTTAAAAAATTACTTCATAATCTTTTTAAAAAAATTTTTGTTTAACGTTTTTATATCCATAGCAATTTTATCACTTAATTATTAAGCTGATCAGTTTAACATTAAATCTGAAGTTTGAGTTATTTTAAAATATTAAATGTATACACACATATATACAGTATATATAGTCACACTTTCCTTCCTATTTTAATGTGATTTTATGTATATTAAGTATGCTTACATGTTATATATATTTTGTTTATGTTTAGTGGATGAGGTTATCCAAGGAATGAATGGTAAACACATTCAGTTGTGTATGCAAGCTAATGAGGTCTATTTTGCACATCAAATGGGGAATACTTTTATTTTAAAGTGAAGTGTGAAGTTGATCCAGAGAAGAGCACAGAGGACAGAAGTTGAATTTGTACAATGTTGCCAAAGTAAAAATCTTGCTAATGAAGAGAGACTTTTCCACACAACTGTGTGGAGAAACCTTATTTTTATTAAGTTAAACAGAATGCCTGTCTATAGGCAGCCCTCCAGAGACTAACTGTAAAGTCCTCACAATTTATACAGCAAACCAGAGACAAAGTTCAGTGGGAATGAGGTAGACATTTGCTTAGTTAGTTGTTCTTTGAAAGAATAATCTAACTTATGTCCTCAGGAGACAAGAGGCTGTTTCCTGAGCTAGACCCTAGACTGATTCCAGAGCCCTATCTACCTCTCCAGGGGTTATGAGGCTCCAGACTCCAGAGAAATCCTTTTATTGTAAAACTGGAGACTGTCTGTATGTGTCTGCTGGAGAGATTCAGTTACACGCCAAAGGCCAATTACCTCTTCAAGAAGATCCTTGCAAGAGGGAAGAACAGGGGAGCCAGGAAGAGGAAGTGGTGCCATTAAAGACCTTGTTGGATTTTCAGCTAGAGTCCACATCTATCACTTTATCACATGGTGAAGCTGAAATATCTCTAGTTTCAGACCTTCTGTTCTGGCTAACTCAGTTCCGATATTTTTTTTCCTTAAGTCTGTGAATCTCTTACTTTCAAATTTCATATTGATAAAACAATAGATTTGTTTTTCACCTTGTTAAGTTGAGAAGGGTTTGGTCTTTTCTTAACGAAGTGTAGTAAAGTTATTCTCTACCTATTGTGTAACCTGCCCCTATAACAGAGATGATTCTCAAGGGAAATAATTTTGCTTGGCATGGATCTTATTTGAAAAATAACATATGTCTCACTTCTGAACAAAACTAGGCTTATTTATAATTGTGTTCTTATATGTGTATCTTAAAATATTGTATTGTCATTTGAGCAGATAGCTAAGTGGTGACCATTTATTGTTGTCAGATACCTATCCTTTTGTCATAGCCAAGTGACCAAATGTCCTCTACATTCCCTTTCATTTTGCCTTCCTAAGATCAGATCCTAAATTTAGAAAATTAAAATTTTCTAATATCCTTTAATATTAAAGCTGTCTTCCTGGGTCTCCCTGGTGGTCCAAGGGTTAGGTTTCAATGCTATCACCAGTGGCCTGAGTTAGATCCCCAGCCAGGGAGCTGACCCACATGACGCAGCAGACATCTCCTGTCTCACCTGCTGCTCCCCTCAGCAGTGTATTTCAGTAGATTTGCCTGTTCTGCTTCCCAATCTCTCTGTGGTGAGCCCTCTCACCCCCTGCACCACTGGCCTACACCCCAATTCTTCTAGGCAAAAAAAAAAAAAGTAATACAGCTGTCTTCCAGATTTCCAATCATTTTCCTGGAAAACTGCAAGTATATGTTATTTTACTCATATGAAGAGGGAGGAGAAAAATCCTTAGTTGGGCAGGCTCAATATTTTTTTTAAGATTTATTTATTAATGCATACAAGCTGGGCATAGGCCAAAAGTGTGGGGTGGTGAGAAGATTCACCAGAGACAGAGTGGGGAGCAGAACAGGCAGACCAACTGAAGCACACTGCTGAGGGGAGCAGCAGGCGAGGCAGGAGAGGCCTACCCAGGCAACATGTGGGAATCTCCCCGGCTTGGTATCGAACTCATGCTGCAATGGCTCTGGATAGCTTCACAATGCTGTGCTCAACCCGTTGAGCCACCAGGGAGGCCCTTAATATTTTTTAATTAGCTCAACACTATTATAAGAGCTTCATGGAGGGGAGCTATAAATCAAAACAGAAGCTTGGCCTTCCCTGTCACTGATTTTGTAGAGGTTAAATATTTATATAAACATTCTAAAGATGGTAGACTTTGTCAGTGGGTTGGAGGAACTTGACATCCTGGCGATGCCCTTACTGCATTGATGTTCTTCTTCACGGGGAGCACTGTTCAGGCCTGACTGGACAGCGGTGTGCTGTCCCCCCAGTAGAGAACTGTATTTTCTTCCATTTTTGTTATTGCTAGTTACTATCATTAGTTAAGAACTTTGGTCTCATCAACAAGTGGTTTCTGCTGTTTACTAATGCTTGTCTGAAGGCTTGACTATGTGCCTCAGGTTAGAATTTGTTTCTTTGACAAAAATAGGATAGTCTCAGAGCCTTGTGTAAAGGACTATAACTGCTATTCTTATGCAGTAATAGTTCCATGAAAAAGCCAAAACCAAAAACATTAGTACAAGCTGTAAAACTTAAACCTGCAATTGTTTAGACAGCTTTCTGGCCATACCAGCAAACGAAGTCTTTTTAGTCAGAAGAAATGATTTTATTAGAATAGACAACTCACCCAAGATCCAGCAGAACAAGAATTACTTACATGAAACTGTATGAACTGATGAAGGAAAATGAACTGTGATTTTTTTCTTTAGATGTTACCAATATTATTTTAATGTTCGATTTTCCAATTGGTTTATAAGGGAGCAGTATGTATTTCTTCTTTATTTATTGGCAAGACTCAATTTAGTAAACTATTCTCTTGTAACTAAAGTGAAGCTTTAAAAAAAAAAAGGGGTATCTGATTTTCACCTATTCCTTAGAATTCCAAAAGAAATACTTTTTGTGACAATACATTTATTTGTGTAGTTCAACCTGTTTTTCCAGGACATAGAGAGACAAATTGATTGTGCCATAGTGGGTGTGTCACATTAGAGAGTGACATTCACTCACTCGGCTATAGAAGTTTGCCATTAGTGGCACACAGGTTGACTTACACCTGAGGTCAATGCCTATGAAACCCTCCAAGGAAAGCTGACCTGAGACTTGGCTTAAACCAGTCCAGAATCACAGGTGATGAAAAAGGTCCCTTCCTGGTAGGCTAGGGACAATAGCTTATTTTGAGAACCTTAAGGAAAGAGAGATTCACTTATATCTATCCGGGTGGCAGGAAATGAAAGTTCCTCGGGCTTGGTTGAGTATGCTTGGGTAGAAGAGCAAATAATCAGAAGTGTTTAAAAATCAAATCTGAGAGTCTTTGTAAAAACTTCCAGGAAGAAGTTAATTCTCTGATCTGAGTAGTTGCTCAATATCAAAGAGCTGTAGATTTGCTGAGCAATCTTAAGGAGGCTCACGGGAGTAATTAACTCCTCTTGCTCCTGACATGGAAATAAGCAGGCCAAAATATGTGCCCAGCCTTTCTCTGTGAACTCAAGAATATTCTTTGCCCATTATTTATGATTAAAGTGGGAGACTATTAAGAAAATATTATCCAAAATCTAGAAATAAATCAAAAGTGAAAGGAAGCTTATCTCTTCTTATCAGAGTCATGTAACAGGTTCACCAGGTGATCAACTCCCTAGGACCCTGCCCTTGTGTTACTTGTTATTTACTACTTAATTTGGCCCCCAAATATATGTATGTCCACTAAGAAAGAAAAACACAAAATTTATGGTGTCATTATCTTATGACATTAGTAGTTTTTTATTTAACATAATAATTCCAACCTTCTTTGCTTTTTCCTTTTCCTTTTGTTTCCTCCTTCCCTCTTTCCCTTTCTCCCTCCCTTCCATCTTCCCTCCCTTCCATTCTCCTTCCCCCCTTTTTTCATTGCTTTTTTTCTTTTCTTTCCTTCCTTCTTTCTATCTCTTCCTTTTTAATATTTATAAATTTCTACTTCCTAAGGTGATTTTGGAACTACCTCTGCTATCTTACTAGTTTTCTCATTACTGAATTAAATAATCTTTACATGTATAAATTTTATACTTACATGAGTCATTTCCTTAACTTTATGTAAACTATATTTTGATACCTATTCTCAAATCCTGCCACGTAAGACTGTACTTACCTTGACTCTTGAGTACAGCCTCTTCTGCATTTCTCCTGCAAATGAAAAAAAAAAAAACCCTGTGATATTTATTTAAAGTTGGATATGACACTGTCCTCCTGCTTCTAAAAGGGAGTTGAGGTAGTTTACACTTAAAATACAAATGTGTCATGTTTAAGCCCACGTGGAATCCTCTGCTGAATTTGAAAACTGTCTGGACATGCCTGGCAAGTGAGTGGAAGATACCCATCAGGATGCCACTGTCACGATGGTCTAAGGAATGTTTGGCACCTAGTTGATTCCAGAGAACAGAGTGACCATCTGGTGTTCCACTTTCAGAATCTCAGCACTGTCAGTGATGGCATCTGCACTGGGACCCCACGGAGGGTGGTAGCAGGAGGGGATGGTCATGCCCGGAAGGAGACACTCATAGCTGCTAGCAGTAGCAGTGGCGCCTAAGGTGGTGGTGGTGCCCCGCACAGTGAGAGCAACCTTGGGAGGAGACAGCTAGTCTGTTGGCACAGGCGGCAGAAGGGAAGGGAATTAAGCAATGCAGTCCAAGTGCATTGCTTATTAGAATTTGCTAGAAGGAGAAAGCTTGGCATAAATACTGCTTTAATGATGTCTGTTGAATATCATTAATCTGACATCCACTTTTGACAGGAGCTCTCTGGTGAATGAATGAAGGGTAGCTACTTTGAGTTTTACCATTCATTGTAAAGAAGTGTGCTTATTCTTAACAGTGAGGCAGCAGTGTTATTTTTCTGTTAGGAAATTTAAAAAGTCTTAATGTCTTTACCTCTGTTGAGCCCAAATCCCCTCCCGTAGGCGGTGTCACAGCATAGCTTCAGGCGAAGTCAACAAAGTCTTCTGGGGAAAAAAAAAACTTTCAATATGTCCGATAGTGCAAATATTGAAGCCAGGAAGCCATCTCCTAACAGTGGTTTAGAAGTCACTTGATAATCAAGATGTCCTCAAATGGGTATTTTATTCTCCTTTTACTTTTCACATTATAGGAGATTGGAACAAATAAAGTTGTTCATGGACCCATTCAATGAAATTGACAAACACTGTATTACCTGAAAGAAAATTAGATAGGCATAGCAATTACTGGAGAATGTGTTATTAACTCCAATCTGGGAACTCAATGAATTTAAGGTATTTAATGACAATGAGAATGCATGCTGCTACAGTTTTTAAGTGCAAGGTGTTTGCTAAGTAAAAGTTACTAAGTAACCTCCACTGTTGAGTCAGTGGTTTCAATTCTAAGTATTCCTGTTTTCTGTTATCAATTATGAGAACATTGAGAGCAAAGTGGAATAAAAGTAAGTAATAATTTCTAATGGGAGCCCACTGTTTTAAGATGCATTTAACTGAAAGGTATTATCAATTTCAGTATTTGAAGATACAAATTTTGTTTTTGGAAAAAACCTTTCATTTGAATTACCTCATATCTACTGAACCCTTGGCTATTAGAGGTAAACATTGGACCGACCAAATGTTGAATTTTGGAAACTACAGGAGTTGTGAGCCAACTAATGAGACAATGAAAAAAATAGCAAGCTAATAAACATCTTCCTTGATGAATTACAATACACTGGTGTTTCAGAGGACCATGCTTTTCATGACAGAATAAGAGAGGGATTCTGGCTAGAGTGAGAAAGGTGGGGAGGATAAACTGGGGAGAAACTGTCAACTTGCTGCTCAGTTCCATAATAACTTTGGCATTTTATAATCATCCAAATTCAATATCATAAAAGAGAGATCAAGGAGATATTCTAAGATATTGTAAGGTACTCTAATACACATGCCTATTAACATTCCTTTTGTCTTGCGTAGTATTCAGTGTTTGCATAAAAGGGAGATGCAGTTCTCATAGAATTCATAGATTATAATACAATTATTCGGCATAGTGTGGGCCCTTTGAGAGATGGTTCAACTGTTTCAAAAAACCAAAAAGGTGCAAAGAGAAAACGAGCTGGAGGTCCCACAGTGACTCAGCTGTGAAAATGGGGATGGAAGCTTCGTTTCTCGATTCCTTGCTAACATTCTTTCCCAGGCTGCAGTGTAGTACTAAGGAAAGCTGTGTGAGAATCCTAAGAAACAGTTCACGTGGACACTTCCTCTCTCTAATCAATCAGGGTTTATTGAATCTTTGTTGTTGTTGTTGTTCTGCAACAGTTTTATGCAGTAGATTAGAATGCCCGTGTCTACTGAGATTCTTGCTGCTGTATGGCACCAAATCCAGGTCACCATCCGCTAGTGAAAGGCTTTTCACTTTCTTTACCTTAACTTCTTTCTTGCAGTGCCCCAAATCCAATGAAATGTAGCCCATGTCCATTGCCTATTGTAGGCTACCAAAAACAATAGAGTTGGGATTTACAGCTGGAACAATACACTATGCATTCTTTGCATGTAAAGTAACTCTAATATGCCAGAAATGTAGGGGGCATTAAAGGCATATAAAGGGAACTGTCAAAGACTGTGACCGTATTAGAGATAGTCTAGTTTGCTGGGCCCTGGAGTTTGGATACTGCCCAAACTGTCATTTATTTGGGTCAAAGGCATGGCAGACTTGAAGCTGTTTTACAGCAAAATTAACCCACAGCAATGTGGAGAAGGGATTCCAGGGAACAAGGGAGGAATTATAAACAGCAGTGAGTAGTCTGCTTTAAAAGCCCAGGTGCGAGGTGACAGATGCCTAAAATAGGGCTTTGAATGCAAGCCTGGGGAAAATGGAATTGTGTGAATGGCAGTTAGTGTAAGATGACTGGGCCGTGAACAAGGTAGGTTAAAGTAACACTAACCTTTCAAGTCTGAAGGGTGATAGTGTTATTAACTGTCACAGGAGGAGCGACAGGTAGAGGAGCCAGGGATAAAATTTGATGAAGTGTGTTAAATTTACTCCTTCCCAGCCAGGAATTAATAATCTTAAATTGTAGAATATTTGTGTGAAAAGTGATTGTGAGACACACAGCAAACAGAATCACACTGAGGGCTCTATTTTTTCCTTAACTTTCATAAATTTATTTCTGTATTTTCCTTTCTAGATAGCTTGCAAAATATTCTAAGCTGATACCCTTCTTTTAAAAAAAATGAATTACTTAAATGGATAATAGACATTTTATAAAATTTTATTTAAAATTTCTAGCTTTTTAATCTATGGTACTATACATTTAAGTGACTGAAGTCTCCAATTAGTGACAGCTAGATTTTGGATTATCTTATACTCTAGCCAAAAGTTTAACATATTATTATTAACATATTAATTTACTATTAATGACTTATTAGAATGACTTCACTGATAATGGGAGCACAAGCCAAATATTTCTAAAAGCAGCCAATACCCATTTTCTTCAACTGTGAAGGAGATGAAGTAAGGAATCAGCATGAATTTGGTTGAATTGGAAAGATATTTTTCCAGAATAATCTTGGGCTTAAACATGACACAGATAAAAAAGCTTCTCAATTTATATTTTCCAACCATCCTAGCTTTGAGACTTCATATTATAGTACTATCCCTCTTGAATTAAGTTGTAAAATTTATAGTCATAAAGTAAAATCTCAGTATTTTGATATCAGATTTACCATTTGCTACAATACTGCGAGCAAAGGGACCATTCCTTAGCACTAATAGATGATATAGTTATATGTATCTTTTAACTATTCAGCTTCATGGTGGATTTTATTCCTCCCTCCCAGCTTCTAATTGGAAATGGAGAGAACTCAGGGTCATCTTCAAAAGTAGAAGAGTAAGAATCTTTTGATAGTGCAAACTCAGTGTATCTAACAGTAGGTAACTTTAATTTCATGCCTTTGCTTCATGCCAGGCTGTGTTAGTACTGTATACAGGTACCAGCTCATGTTTTCCTTTCACACCCTTGTTGTGTTGGTAGTTTAGTCTCCACATGTCACATATGAAGAAACAGGTGTTTTTTTTTTAGAATGTAATTTGCCCAAAGCCATCCATCCCGGCATGCAGGCCATGGGATTGAGTTGAGATCTATCACTGAAGTACTAATTGTTCCCAATGTTGACACACAGATTTGGGTCTAAAATAAACCTGAGTAAACTGGTTCAGAATGTACATTGCTGGTCCTGTCAAATAAATGAAATAAAGTCATACATTTGTCCGCACTTGGACTGTGGGATAGTGAATGATCTTGGGGAAAAGGTATGTCCCAACTCCAAAATCAAATCAAAAGGATCTTTTAGCATTATAAATTCTATAATTTACAAAAAGTCTCCTGTTGCTCACTTAAATATTTCATAAGTTTGAAGGTAAATATAACCTTGTCACATATTTTTAATAATTAGATTTGCAAAATGAATCCCCCCCTCATTATCTTTTTTTCCCTAATTTCTCTTTATAAGCAGCTCTAGTTTTCTTCATAGATGAGATGATGTCCTCTCTATAAAGAATATAAATTAACTAGAACCTCCAATCAGTACTCTGGCACCACGCTCTATGGTACACTGTGGCATACTGTGCATCTGCAAGAGAAATGGCCAAAAGCTTACTACAGTTCCCATTCAGAGACACCCTCCTAGCTGTCAAGAGGAAATCTGTTTCATGATTACCTACTTGTACCTTTATAGTAATTATTAGCTTTTGGGTCATCTTATGTCTCATAGAAGTTACCTATCCTCTTCTTTATTGAAACTCAGTTTTGCCACACACTGGGGGGAATAGGTGGTTTTGATTCCATCTGCAGATAGGAGAACAGAAGAATCTTTCCCATTCACCAATATCAGGACTGCTTCCAGAAGCAGGTACACTACTTTTCCCTAGCATAGGAAATCTGAGTTGTGCCCAGGTTAGTCTACATGTTTAACGACCAGACCATATACATGATGGTCTGTTTCCTTGTACTTTCATTGACAAGCCCTCACTGCTGGTCTCAGCCACAGTCAAGGTGAAACATTTTAAATTCTTCTTGCTCTCGAGCTTCTTCCATTCTTTTTTTTTTTAAATTTAATTTGTATCCTTTACATTATTGTATCCCCCATAGGTTTCCCACCACCAATTCACCCATGAACCATCACCGTAGTCCCTTCTGCTCTTTTCTCCTCTAGTTTGGTCTCTCTTCCTCCCCCTCGCTGAAGAATGTCTTTTATTTGTGGTTGCCTGTTAGTTTTTGCTTTTGTTCATGTTTTGTGTGCTATTTTCTTCCTCTGATTTCTCGTTTGGCTTTCTTAGAATGCTCCAAGAAAGGGGAAATTAGATCCAACCATTGGCTAGTATAACAAGTTTTATGCAGGAAAAAATTGGAGTAGAAATCATTGTGCATTTAATAATAATAACAACAACAATAATGTAATGAGAGATTGTGTTGGGGGGAGAGCCTCTTAGAATTTCTGCTGTCAGAAGGTGCATACCCACTTCCTGCTCATAATTTTATTTCAAATCTGGAGACATAATGGGTGTAGATCGTTTTTGGGGGATTCTTGGCCAAGCCTTTGTTTCACCATATTGGACATGAGGGAAGTTCATATGGGTATCAATAATAAAGTAATCCATGATTTTTAAATTTTACACACAAAGGATATAAATTGCTAAATGTGTATGTAAGATACAAAGCATTTATTTTAAATTTAAACCATAACAGGTGGTTCCTACAATGGATAGCATCCCAGAATCAGTAGGAAAAGAAAGTGTTCTTAATATTACACACTCCAGGAAAGAGTGACAAAAGTTAAAGGGCTTGAAGGATGACAGCCATCGTAACTGAAGCTTTTTCTCTTCTCCCAAAAGCCCTGTTCTATCTCAGTCAAGGAGGAAATCTAGAACCAGGCAACAAACCTGAATGGAGAATCCTATGGAAAATATAGAATTTACTTTTTATAAATAGGTAATGACAAAATAATTATATCAATTCTACAAACATGTTAACACCTAGACCTTGACGTGAATAAATATGCATAAACATGCACACATAAACATGCATAAAAAGAAAAGAGTATAGCTTGAAGAGGAGAAAGACAAGACCCAGTTATAGCTGGAGTGTTGGCCATGAAGAGAAGAGGTGAGATGATTTGAGAAGTGTGAGGGTAGATCCTCCGCTTTCCTGGCCTCCTGCTTCCTTGGGGAGGGGCTTTTACTAGAGTGAACCCCCACACCTGGTTTCCTTCTCCAAGTCCTTACTCGTTCCTCCCAAGAAAAGGAGGAGTGGTGTATCTGATTCATCATCACACTTTGTAGTTATTGAACTTCAGCACTGATGAACAAATTAATCTGATGAGCAAAAGATCAGACATTTAATTAGATTAAACCTACAAAGAATCTGGTATTGCCTGGGAAAGAAACAGGTGTCAATGGTGTCATATTCCAACACTATTACACAAATTCAGCAAGAGAACACACAAAATTACACCCAGCTGTGATGGCCACACCTACATCAGGCTGTGAATCAGGAAATCCAAAGTGGTGAGGATGGAGATATTAAGTAGAAAACTAGGAATCCTAGAGTATCTATTATCTTCCTATGGAATTCATGTGTCTATAGATGTCTCCAAGTGAAGATGAGTGTGTTCACTTTGGTGACTATGATTGCTCTGCTGCCCATAGGCAGGGTGGCAATTGCTCAAAAGGCAATTTAAGTTCAATGCCATTACATTGAATGGGCAAATGTGTCAAACAAGAACCTGTACAATTTTATTGTTCATACACAGTATGTGTACTTATGTATGAAAATATAACTGTTTTGAATGTGTATTTAGAATATATATCAACATGCATATATTTATGATACATATTTATTATATGCATAGATCACATATAGTATCTATAAAGAATATTTTATGGAAAATTGCAAGCATATACAAAAGTAGAGACAATTGTATAATGAATTTCCTGTGTGCTCATAAGCCAACTCAACAATTACCTACTCATGAGCAATTTCTTTTTTTTAGACTCCCCTTCCACTTCCTGATGATATTGAAACAAACCCAGACCTGATATTATTTCATCTGTAAATAGGTCAGTGTTTTTCTTTAAAAGAAAAGAGCCCCTCTTTTAAATGGGAGCACAGTATCATCATCATGCTACATCCAATTGAAATAATACCTGTAGGATTTTTACTTAACCATAATCTTATTTTGCATTACCTTTGCCCAAAACCAAATCCTGGTTTCAACCACACCAGCATAACCACTCAATTATTTTATTTACTATTTCATACATGACACATGTAACAGGTGTGGTGCTGCCACCAATAAAGTGATTTCTGACAAACAAATTTCAGATATTTTTTTCATTCAGATATGTTGTCATTGTGCTTAGGGGTGTCCCTTCAGATGACTGTTTTTTATGGTCAGTTATTTGAAATAGTTTTCATATTAGTTCCAATAACTGAAAACACATTTTTTTTAAATTTCATTGTGCTTCTGATGCTTAGGGTTTGCTTTTTAATTTTGCTTTTTAATTGTGCAAAATATTTACATGATTCTGAAATCAAACTCACAAAACAACTGACATCCATGGAAATTTAATTTCTATTTGTTTTTTTCATTTACTCCCTCCCTGTTTAGGTGACTCTTATTTATTATTATTTTGTAATTTAGCATAAATTCCTAAGAATATTCTGTCATAGTTAAATAGTAGCATACTATGCACACTTTTCTTCACTCCCTTTTTTTTTACTTAACACAATGAGTCTATGAGATTGCTACAGTCTAGTTTGCATGTGAGGGGTCTGGTCTGGACAGATGGGGAACCCACTTCAGGGGTCTTGACGTGTTTATATTTACATAAGCACACAAGGTTATAGAGCGTATGTCCATGTAGATATGGATATCGGGGTCTGGCAGACATTCTCCCTTAGGAAGAGATATGAAGTGCTTCTTTCCTTCCTCTAAATGGTACAGAAGACAGGAAGGAATGGGCGAGCAAAGTTGGTGGCAGAATCTTCCCAGGTTGATGTTGATAACTTCCTGTGCTCAATTCGGGGCAAAGCTTCGCTTAATGCTGAACGCTCGGGATAAAAGGTGCAGTTCTGCTGCATTACACTCCCTCTTGTCCCGGTCTTTCCCTTCACATAGCTGTATTTTAAAGTTATTTATTTTATGTTTATTCATGTATTTACTGTTTACCTTTGGGGCTAGATGACAAGCTCCATAAGGACAGGGATCAGATAGCATATGAATTTAAACTAGTGTTTTTTTTAAATTTATTTCTATAGTGTTTTAATTTGGGCTTCATTACTGGATTTAGTCATTGCAGTAAATTTAATAAATGATTTACTCCTCACTGGTGGATTTCATGTTCACCCACTTGCTAACGGTTTATTGGTAACACCCATAACAACCTTCCACATGCTGTGGTGGGCATTCACGGAGATGCACATGGGTAGAAGGTAAAAAAGTTGAGTTACCTGATGCACATACTCCCAGCTGAGGTAAAACAAGGTGAGGTCTTCTTTTTTGTTTTGTTTTTATCTTTGCGTAGAAGAACTGGGGTGTAGACCAGAGGTGTGGAAGATGAGAGGAATCACCAAAGACAGAGTGGGCAGCAGAACAGGCAGATTTACTGAAATACATGGCTAAGGGGAGCAGTGGATGAGACAGGAGACGTGCCATATGTGGGTTAGTTCCCTGGCCAGGGATTGAACTCAGGTTGTAATGGTAAGTAGTGGTGATAGCACTTAGACTTAAACCCTATGCCACCAGGGAGGCCCAAGGTGAGGCCTTCTCGTTCCATCTCTCATATTATCAACAAGCATCCCTTTTGGGATCAACTTAGTGCCATGTTTTTCAAATATATGCTCTTCGTGTTGAAAGTTTCTGTGTTTAAAATGGTCCATGAACATCATTTTGGGACACTGTCCACTGATCTTAAGTGCAAGAAGGCTGTGATGGGCTTGCAGAGAAATTTCATGTGTTAGATAAGCTTCCCTCAGGGGTGGGCTATGGGCCTGTTGGCTGAGTCTAATGATAATGAGTCAACAGTATGTATTAAATAAAGTGTCTTTAAACAGAAACACATATAAAATGAGATTATATATTTATTGGCTAATGAAAATGTGAACAGAGTCTCAGAGGAGCCTAGTCCTGTATGGAGCAATGATTCAATATTTGCTGTTCAGTGTGGAGATGTTATAGAACATAACTACAACAAATAGTGAGAATCAATAGTGTGCAAATTTAGTTTATTTTTTTAAACAGAATATCTAAACTAATGAATATCTATATCCAGCTTGTACTTAGTCAATAATTAATGTTTGTCGAATGAAAGATCGAATAAAAGATGATGATTGTGATTAGAATCATGATCTTGATAAAAGTACTTTCTCGGGTTAATTAGTGATTGTGGTCAATAGATAGAATGGATTTGCCACATTGAACAACACAAGCCATGGCTTATCTCTGCCACTTACTGGTTACTAAATTGCTTCCACTAAATTCTTTAATATTCGTGCCTCTATTTCTCCAACTATAAAATGATTATGAGATACTTTACAAAATTGTTACAGGTTTCTAACTTAGAGCTTTCTGTAAATGTCTGTCTCATATCCATCAATGCCTAAGTTCTCATTTTATAAAATGAAGGTGTTAGGCTGGATGATCTCCAAAATCTTTTTAGACAAAAGCCTTCTAAGGACCTATGTTATAATAGACTTGAGCTTGAGGGGATTTGAGGAAATTTATGAATGGATCATAGATTAATCTTATGTGCAGCGCAAGGACAATGCTATGACATCGTCTTGGTCCTTGGCATGATACTGATTTTGTTCAGGTGTTTAAAACTGTCTCTGTGGGAAGCCTTCTGTTAAACATCTGTTCCCGTAACAGCGTCTCCTCCAGGAGGTATAGGATGGCATTGAAATCCAAGGTCTTCCTTAGAGTATATAGTGAAGTTCCTGAGAATTAAAGGGTTTTGAGAATTCAAAGGAGTATTTAAGATTGGATGACAAAATTTGGAAGTTAAAAATATAGTCTGAAGTACCAGCTTGGTTTATTTGTATTAATAGAGCTTCACAGATATAGGCCAAAATATTCACATTCATCAATGAACTGAGCATCAAAAAAAACCGAGCTTTTAGTTTTCCATTTTTTCAGCAGTAAAATAGAAGTGACAAGTTCCAGTCTTAGCTGACTCATAGAGTTGATATAAAATATAAGACATATTTTCTAAGCTCATGGTGAATATGGGAAAATCTTATAAGTATGTTTTATTATAACCTAGTGGAAACTAAGTATTTCATAATGATAATGGATATGGCTCTATCACACACATATCAAATGCCAAAAGAAAAACTTTTGATGTTTCATTTTGCTTCACTGTTTAAGAAATTGACCAAGAAGAAGCTAAGGGAAAGCAACAATTTTTAAAATTTTAATTCATATTTTGATGAAATGAAAACTGGTCTCTTTTGTTCTTCTGATAGAACATCCAGTTCTTCCAAATGGGCCAGAAATGATGGTGCAATAAAGAAAATCTGATTTGTAAGGATCCTAGTATGGAATACTCCAAACTAAATAAAAAATTATCCAGAGACATATTGAGTAACAAAAATAGACTATTATTCTTATATTCCTATGGTCTGAAATGAATTTTTAGTCCCCAATAATAAACTTATCCTTTCGAAAGCCAAGTGCTATGAGTTTGAGTCCAAATTTGATATCTGCCTCATTAGAGATGCAATTGGTCAAACAGCCAAGAGGCTGATAGCGATAGGCATATTCATAACAATTAAGATTACTTTGGAAAATGTCTTTACCAAGAAACAAACAAATAATATGAATACAAAACTATATAGTTAATAGAAATAAACAGATTCACTCTATGGAAATAAATATTCTGCTCAGTTGCTGAAATGTCCTGGCTCATGCTATTTCTTTCTTTGGACTCAAGGCTATTCTTTCCACTTGCATAACTGTCAAAGTGAGAAACAAGGCACTTTCAAATATCTGTATGGCTTGTTCCTAAAGTCATTTTCCAGTAGCAGTGAGATGACTCACCCATACACAATGACCTTGCAAAAGTTATCTAAACGGAGATGTAGAACTTTCAGTTAAATTGACAAAAACGCCTAGAAGTGAATATATAACTCAAAGCAACCTTTCTTTTCTGTTTGCTTTCAAAACTAACTTTGCTTTCAGTTTGTTTATTTTTAATAGTGATTTTGGCTAAAATTAGAAATAACAAAATCAACAGAAAAAATATCTTGAATTACGAGTGAAAAGTAAAGTACAATATTCTGTGACCAGTCAGAGCTCCCAAATAGCCTGGAATATATGTTTATGTTTAGTTTTCAACGAAAAGGTCATGTATACAATGGCATTCATTTCAAAGATTTAGTGAAGAAAAATAAAGATAATCCAGAAGGTATATCCTTGGGTTCTTCATATACAGATCTGATGATTTTCAGTCCAACTCTGCCACTAATTAGCTGCAAGATTTTCATAAATTAATTCTTTTAGTGCCATTATTTCTAAAGCTCTTTCCAGTCCCTAATCTATGATTCTGTAATGAATATAGTATCTAGAACTGTGATCGTTGTCAGTTAGTAGTGAGGTGGGGGGAGAGAAGAAAAAATTTCTGATACATTGTAAATACTTCTAAAAACTTAAAACATCTTGTTCACTAAGCATCCAGTTTAATTGTGAGACTTATAAAAGAAGCTAGTTAAACATAGTATACTTAATTGGTAATGCTTTGGTATTTTAGTGACCCATATGATGATTGAGTTCTATCTCATGGCATGTAACAACAACAAAAAAAAAAGGTATCTATTAGAAACAAGCAATTACTTTAGCCAGAACATGGAGATGGAGATGATCTCAGCAATATAGCCTATGATTGAGAACAACTAGGTTGATGTTTTTCCTGGAGGTGGCTTTATTAGCAGAGAATGTAAATTCTTGCCCAGTGTTTCAGTTTGAATATCAGTCCTGAAGACAGGCACAGTGAAACAAATGCCTGGCTAAAGCCTTGGGATGTAACTACACGGCATTATAAATTATAGAAAATGTTAAAATTTTGTATGAAATTGTGAATGGTCAGTATTAAGAAGAAATTCTCTATGGAATCCATTCTCTGAGAGCTTCCAAATTTCCTTCCTTCCACTTATGACTGAAACTTGGCCTCTGACAACTGTGGGTATCTCAGACTTCCCTGGCTCTCTGGAACTCATGTCCAGTTTGGCTATCCTCCAGATACTGTGGCCTTTCTTGCCACTTTGAGATAAAGATGAAGTCAGAGCTGTACTTCAGGTGGCTTTGGCCTTCCCAGATCAGTTAGAGAGCAGATATGGATATGAAAATTCTGACAAACGCTGCTTCCTCCTGTTGAACTGTTGGATGATGCAAGTGTTTCCAGTTACCATGACACACCTTCACTGTCTAGAATCTAGGAAGTCCTTAGTACAGAAACACTTTTCTTTTTTTAAACATTTTTTATTTATATCTTTTACATTAATGTGTATTCCCCATAAATTTCCCACTACCAATTCACCCGTGAACCTTCACCATAGGCCCCTGTGCTCATTTCGCCCCCATTTTGATCCCTTGTCTTCCCCCTCCCTTGCAAAATGCCTCTTGTTTATGGTTGCCTGCTAGTTGATTATTATTGTTGTTGTTGTTATTTGTTTCTCCTGATCCCTAGAAGGGATCATGCTCAGTGAAATAAGCTAGAAGGGAAAAAAATATTGAATGGTTTCACTTACAGGAAGAATAATAAGAAATAATAATAAGAAGAAGAAACTCTTTTCATATTTCCCCATCATTTCACAGTGCTTTACACATCCATGACACCCAAGAACAGTTTGCTTGCTGAATGAACACTGAATGTATTACTTTTCCTTTTCCACATTTAGACTGATCATGTAACCAGATTAAAACTATGTGTGTAGGGAGATTGCTATTGCTGTTGACCCTCATGTTGTCTCAACCTGATGACATATGATTCAACAGAAGATAAAAATGGAGAAAAAGCAAATTAGACTGACAAACCTAACCTTCTGAGCCCAGAGTACCAACCTGGATTAGCTGTGACAGAACTAATCTTTGAGGGAATTAATGAGATATTTTAAATGATTTTTAAAAGATTTAAGTTTTCTTCCCTTTTTACTTATTTACTTTCCACACCTTGATAAAGAACACTTACCCTTCCTTCCTTCTTTCTTATCCCACCATGCCCCAAAGTCCCTTTCACTTTTCATATGAAAGGACATGCTGCCCCCTCCCCACAGGTGTCTGGTATTAGCACAGTGCTCACCCCCACTCAAGTGGGCAGCTCCTTTGGAATGTGCAGCAGGTGAGCGCCCCAACTGCCCCTCCTGCTCCCCCTTATCCATGTAATATTTCACTTTTCCTCCCTTCTCTTCCCCCACTTCCCTGTCACTACCTCGGGGGAACTTCACAAACATGTGTTCCTCCGTACCCTGGGCTCTGTAACCTCTTACATGCATTTCATTTATCCTCTTCACCCCAGCAATGTATTCCCTTGCTCAACTCCCATTGTTTTTGCCAAAATCTGTGCCTCCCCAGTCTTGATTTCAACTCCCCATTGCCATTCACCAGCTTTTCTTATCTTTCCAACTCCTTAGTCTAGTTTGCGGATGGAAACATTTGTTCAAACCCACTGGGCCTTATGTTATGTCAACTCCCGTGAGGAGTCGTTCTTTTTCTCCAGCTTGGATTCCATAGTCTCCCATGTGCTCCTGGCTCTTCCCTATTGCATTTGCCTGTAAGTTTTAACCCTGCTCAAACTAAACTCTTCAATTGCTTCCTACCTATACCTGATGGATGATCAGGCTAAAGAAGACCACACAAATGGTGATTTATATCCTCAGACATGTATCAAACTTATCATCACGAGCCCTAGGTTAGCCTAGCATTGCCAAGTAGCCCTACTCCGGTGCCCTAATCAGTTCCCAATCAGTGTGCTCCACACCACTTCATGCCTCAGCTCTTTGAGAAGAAAATGTCACTTCTTCTCAGAATTCACAATCACTTCCTCTTATTCTTTTTTAAGGCAAATCTACCCGCATTATCAGTAGACACAATAAAAGTTCAAAGAGAAAATTATAATAATTTCAAGACTGTGACAGCAGAGCATCATGCCAAGTGTGGGCCCCTTCCGAGCACGGGTCGGTGTGTCTGCAGTGGCTGCTGACCCGCGAGGCCAGCCTGAGCAGCCGCCACTCCACAGAGGGGGCGGGTGGGAAGCCAGGTCCTCTGCAGCACTGGCCAGTGCAGATGCCGCTTATTCCTTTCATGTTCAGCACACTGGGACATAACACAATTTACTTGAGTCCAGTTAAATGTGTTTACAGATAATTTTATCTAAATTGATCATCATAAGCAGGCACCTGGGAATTTAAGATAATCTGCTAATGCAAGCCAGGGGAAAGGGAGGAGGCAGAAAATGCCAGAGTTGACACCAGAACATTTCTCAACTAATGAGATCTCATAGCAGATAGTTTAAAAATTTAAAAACAATAAAGAGACTCTTTAAAATGTAGATTTACATCTACTATATAAATTGTTGTTAACCATGAGATTTAGCCTAAATGTATTTTGTGCCTTCACGGATTAAACAATGGAAATACAATTTATATATACCTATATTGGAAATGCATGTTCATTTATTTATTAATAGGGATGTGCAGTCTCTTTTTTTCATCAATGCCTATAACCAGATGGAATTATAGGTAGGACAGGACAAAGCAGAGCATAACCTAGAAAACTGGAAGTCTTTCATGTAAATTAATTTAGTCAACAACTTCTATAAAAAAAACATTGTGCTTAATACTTATTAGCTATTAAAAACTACTGTGGACACATGTGAATGGACTATTTGAAGAGGAGTTTTCCTCTGAAATGTCTCTACCAGCTTATTTATACTTGCACACCTTGATAAATTGGAACTTACTACCCCTGAAGATGGCCTTACTGCTAAAATGTTCTTTCTCTCTCTCCCCCACTCCCACGCAGGCGCTCTCTCTCTCTCTCTCTCTCTCTCTCTCTCTCTCTCTCTCTCTCTCTCTCTCTCTCTCTCTCTCTCTCTTTCATCTTAGTGTGCATGTATACAAAGAAAAATTACTCTGAGTGTGTCTATAGTATATAATATACACACCTGTATCCCCCCTAAAAGATATTGAAAGGTTACTTCAAATAAAAAATAAAGCAATGTCCTTCCTCTGCGGTCTTCTGTAGTGCCTCAGCATGCTTAAAACCTGAGAAGAGAGGCAAGAATGTGAAAGGCACAAACAGAGGTAAAGGATAAGTTGCATTTTACCAAAATAGGTAAACTGATATGAAGATAGATAGCCAGTCCTGAGCAGTGTGCGCATGTGCAGCTTTATTAGTGTTTGCACTTTAACACGCAGCTAGCAATGTCTTAATTCAACAAGTGATACTGCTCATCACAGAAATACCCCCTGAAGATCCCTGGGGTAACTGACATAGGCAGATGCTCCTGATCTGTCCTTTTTAAGAGACGCCTGGCACAGGAGGGCGCACATTCTCCTGGAAGCTACCTAGAAGAGCACTGGTTTAGCTGCAGGGAAGCCCCTGAGCAGCCGTCTGAGGTGTAGTCAACAGGCAAAGAGCCCCCAGGACCCATGGCGAGAACCATCCCTTGGACCCATGAATATGATGAGGACAACTCCAGCCAGCTGTACTGGAGGGAGAGTTCCTTCTGTGAATGTTGGTCTGTGGTTCAGAATGTCAAGTTCAATAAAAGCAGATCGTTTAAAGATCCATTCAGCCATAAAAGCACTATATGGAAATCCACTGTTTTCATGGCAGAATTTATCCTAATTATAATATAATTCCTGATCTTACGAGGTCTTCCTCATAGTATGCCATTTCCATAGGTGGAGACTGTCTGACTGTGCTCCCCACAGACTTGTGCTGGGGGTTCATTGCATCCCACAGAGGGAGAAACTCACCGAATCGGTCTCATGATTCCAAGCTAGGAATAGGACTTTGGTGTCAGCAGATTTGCTGGTCATATCAGGCAGTTCTCCTCAGTTCTGGGCAATATTGGAGCTACTTCTGTGATGAGTACCTGTAGTAACTTACATGAAATAGATACCAAAACTACCTCTCAGGATACACTCATCTATTTAATTTTTACTCACATATAAGCACTATGGAGTTGATTTTGAAAAATCTAGTTTTCCTCAGGACTAAACATATATCTTATTAAATAAAATGAAGCCATTTTTCTTTTGGGAAAATACAGTTATTTTTTTAATATCAGGGAAGTGTTCCTTTAATAGTCATGTTTATTTTTGTTTTGTTCATTTGCCTTACAACTGCAGGCAAAGGATTAAATTTGGTTATAATAGAGATGTGAATCAGACATGTAGTTATTCAATTTTTTCTATGTCTTTCTACCTTTCCTGGAAAGGAAGAATTATTTTCCTACTTTGTGCATATTTTCCTTATATTATTTATAAAGGTTGACAAACATTTCTTTATTAAATCTTTTTTTTTTTTAGGGGCGGGGACAATTCATGAAAACAAACCCATTGGTGTTGCAGATTTTTTGATTAGCATTCCTGGCTGCAGGTCATTTCCCTAAGCCTAAGTCCCCACCTCTCATCTCCCTTCCTAGATATAAAGAAGAAAGAACATTGTTTATTTTTTAATTTGTTGGCCACAGGTTTCACAACCTCCAATAATTACCTAATAGCTGTGAACTTAGAGACAGGTTGAACAGTTTGAGTCTAGGTCGTGAATAATGAGAAAGTATCTCTTATTCCCACGTCAACATTTTCCCTCCTTCACTTCTGCAGCCTGTAACACTTCGAACCTGACAGACTTGCTTTTACAACTTGAATTAAATAGCTGTCCTTTTCATTTTTGTGTGTTTAATTTTTTGACTCAAATGATTTGTTAAAGCCTTTTAAACAATTGTCAAAAAGCTCCAGTCCAACTTCCTGTGAGTTTCCTTTAATCACACATCCTCTGGACTCATTAAATCTTATCTGTGACAAAAGACACTGCCCAACATTTCCTCTCCAGCTGAGGTTTTGGCCCAAGACCATCCAAAGAACTAACACTCTTGAGTCTGGGCCAAACTGAAGACTTGGCTGCAGCAGGAGCCATTGCAAGGATGGAGCTGATCTGTCCTGGGGTCACCAGGGCTTTTTCCAGCAGGAAGCCGGAGCTCTTGTGACATGGACACAGGATTTATAAGGTGGGAAGACTGAAACAGAGCAGCTTGAAGGACACAGACTGTGTCACCAGTACTTTCAGGGCTGATCCCCACCTCTGGCAGCCTCAGCCGAGATAGATGTGTGCTTGAATGTTGTAAGCATTGAAGACATTCTCAAATTCAAACCAGTGAATGTTGCCGGTTTCACTCCCATTCATCTGTCTTCATCACATTGCCATGCTTCCTTCTCAAATGGATTTTGACAGCATGTTGGAAACAGAGAGAAAAGAGGCTCAGATGTATAGAGTGTCCATTTTCTGGACTGCACAGCTTCAATATTTTCCTTGATGCCCACCCTGTGTGTCTGTGCTTCTGGGATTGGTTGTAACTTTTAGCGTGTGATGGGCATTGAGCCGCAGGCAGTTTGCTGCAGTCTAGTTCCCTGTGCATACTGTGGGAAGGTAAGGTGGTGCTCAGTAGTATTTTGCTCTGTGATAACATTCTGGCTTGCATGCAAGCTGAACTTTGACTGATTTTATCTGCAATGACTCCTTAACAGGATTTACCTGTTTGGTATGTAAGTTGAGTGTGTGGCTCTCTCTTTTGAGAATACAAAACATGTATAGGAATGACTCAAATGTTGCCCCTCTCTTTTCCTGTATCTGTGTGTAAAGATAAACTATTTTATATAAAGGTAGTACAGCTACAGAATGAATGGTCCTTAATATTTCTTTCTAGAGTATGCTATACTCCTGGAAATTATCATTCATCAGTTCAGAAGGACAGACTACTAGTTACCCTGAGAACATTTTATTTCAATATTATTATTAATGTAACCCAAGGTTGTAATAACAAAGTTTGGAATAAATTCTAAACAAAAGAAAGATGCCATCCGCAGTTCTTAGATCATAAACAGTTTTTTATGCACATAAATTTGCCCATTAAGTCTCTTTGCTCAAAATAGTACCTTCCAGACAATCAGAAATCATATAAATTTAATAAAATCTCATGTCATTTCTGAAGAAGCAGATATAGGGAGGCAACCAGAGAGGGAAAGCATTGACCAAAAAGATTAGAATTTATTTTTCAGAGAAATCACAAAGGTGTCTGCTGGTTGAGGTGAAACCAACCAACCAACCAACCAACCAACCAACCAACCAACAAAACAAAACAAACCAGAAATAAAAGGCAGGTGAATTATGAGATTCCATAGTTGCTAAGAAGCTGACAAGTGTATTTATATAATGTACATTTTATGGCCTCTGCTTGCACCAGCTTTTTCCTGTCCAGCATCCTTTGATATTTGAAATTTGGGTCTATGCAGTTCTGGGGCAATTGACTGTACTTCTGCTCTAGGGGAACATAATCTGATGGACTAAAGCAATGATAGTACTGTGTCCCCTAGTTTGGAGTGATTAAACCAGCATAGGCAGGTGACCCCAACTGCCCCAGGATTTTTCCTTGGAATGCTGAGTCAAAGATCATCTTTTTCCACTGCAGACATAAATGGTAAAGATTTTGCACAGGGAGTTGGCAACTTCTCAGGACCATAAGGGAAGAATATGCCAAAATAAAATGATGTGGAAGAATTGGAGCTAGAAAGGAGGAAGAAAACTGAGTTTGTTATGCATTTTAAACCACTAGATTAAGTTTGTATCTTGAAAATATCCTTTTGGGGACTTTCTGAGTCCATGAATCAATAATTCTCCCCAGTTTAGCTAGGTTTTTGATTCCTGCAACTAAAGGCATCCTAATAACCCATGGAGTAAGCCTGTGTAACCCTAAGCCTGTCCCATATGTTCCACTCTGCCTTCTACTTTCATTGCTGTTTGACCTTACAGGGATGGCCAGCTGGCCTCAGTCTTCTTTCCAGAGGTCCATACTCCATGGAGAACAGAGAGCCTGGCTGTAGCTCACTGTGGCTCTGTTCCACATCTGCTCTGCAGAGTTAGCAGAGATATCAATGTACTTATGTCCCTGGGGCTGGACGAATGGATGGGACCATCTGCAGGGCAGAAATAGCCAGGAAAGAAAATCAAGCAAGAAGTTAATGGAGAGCTGGAAGTGGACCAGGAAGCCTGGGCCCTAGAAAGAGCATGCATTTCAAAGGAGAATAGCATGTCCAGTTACTCAATAGGGAGGCAAAGCCTGCTGGAGCTTTGTGAAGACTAGTCGAAGTTTTGAAGCAAAGAGTAAGCCCAGGCCTCAAAATACTCACTGCCCCATATCGCAGGGATTCTAAGGAATACACAGGAAGTCTGTGAAAGTTGCTTTTTCTTCCTCAATCTGTCCCTTCTTGGCATATGAGAGGGGGAGGAAGCCCTAACCAAAGGGATGGCAGAGCAATTGCAGTTTTCAGGCAGCCTGCAAAGTAGACTTACTGAAGTTTTGAATCCCTGCTGCCTTATCTTCCCTCAGAAGGCCCCAGAGCATCTTCTAGTCTCCTCTCCACGCCATAAAAGGAAGGTGCATAACTGGTTCAGTTCTGAAGTCCTTTTGTCTATGCCAGTATATATGACTCTCAGTCATTAGAACATTTTATGGTTTGTTCACATTTTTTTTCCAGGAAGTTAGTTGTTTTTCTTGAACTTTTTGAAGGATGAAAAGAAGTAAACAAGTTGTCCATAACTAGTTTTAACTCCCACTTGTCAATCTTAAAGCAGAAATGAGGTGGCTCGCAGGGCAACATGGTTGCTAGGAAGGGTACCATGAAGGACTATGTACCTGGGCTATCTGTGGACAGCTGTCCGTGTCAGAAAGGCATACTTTGCATGTAATGTATATGATTTGAAGAAACTTGGGTGACAGGAGCTGGTTATGTGTCTGTTCTTCAGTGGAAAATTTCACAGCTTTAATCATCTGCATAAAGATTTAACAGCATGATAAAATTAGATGTGTCTTTTATATAAGATGTCAGTTAGAATGATTGGTTTACTGAATCTTAACCTTTCAGGTTGCAAAACGGTGTGATTCCTGAGAGAGATGGTAGCATAATTTTTCACCTGTCAATATTACCTTTTATCCACTTTGCTCACACTTATACCCAGGGAAAGACAGAGAATGTAAGAGTAACATATGGTAAGATGAAGAATAGCACAGCTACTTAGTTCTAAGGAAAGAAGCAAATTGAGGAGATAAGGAGTAGGTGGATCATCCTGAACTATGAACCTACGGAAGAAAAACTGTTGCAAAGATTGCAATTACCAGGGGGTGAATGATCTCAAACGACCATGGGTTACAGGGTTCTACTGAAGGTTTATTCACCTGCTAGCAGGCAGTAACACATATCAGAATGACATCTTTCAAAAAGCAGATACTGGTAGAAAGCTCCTCACCCATTTTGGGGTACAGGGCCTGAACACAGATGCCAGACCCAGACGGAGTTCTGTGCACAGGCTTACAGCTTTGCCATTTATAAAACTGAGCCATCAGATGAAAATAAGATCTGAATGTTGTTATCCTTCCAAATAAAACTCAAGCTTTAAGAAATTGTCTGTCGTTTTTTCCTTGAAGCTGAAATCTGTAGATTGCAAAAATTGGGGTGGATGATTCTCTTCATTTCTTTCTTTACATTCTTATATGACTTAGCCAGCTTTCCCAGAAATAGATAATAAAATTTTCACATGAAAGGTACAAAGTAAAATCCCTGTGGTTTTCAGTAAGCTGCTTCTTTTGAAGAAGAATAGCATTCCCACTCATCAGCAATGATATTCCCGACTGGAGTCCTTGGTGATAAAAAGGGACACAATGAGAAAAGGAAAGCATTCAAAGGGAACAAAATGCTCAAGAAAATATAAATTCATAGCTTACTTTTTTTTCAATCATGTCCTATAGTTCTTTAAAAAATTTAAAGAAAAAAATGAATATGTACTTAGTCATCCGACAACTTTTTTGCTTTACTATGTGTCAGAGTCAGTGCAAAAGGGTGATCAAATCTCTTCTTTCAAAGAATCCATACAGACAAGCTTTACATAATAATAACAATTATTATTATCTTTGTCCTAAATATAAAGTATAAAATACCCTGGTATAGGTACTGGATATCAGGGAAAATAGAAAAGAAGAGGCTTGTAAATTCACTCATAGATGGGAGAGGATAAATAGGGCTGGTGGGAAAAGACATAACCAGAGAAATTATGCTGGATGGAGAGGACGGCGCAAGCTTCCGATGACATTTTTCTTTGTTCTCATTTGGGGAAATTTTTTTATTATCTTCCCTATGAACCTTAACACATTAGAGCTAAAATGGAACTAATTTTTTCCTTCATTCTTGTTATAAGTTAATTATCTGTACTCATAGATAACTCATTACAAATTTGAAAGGCTTTCATTGGGAAATATTTCCTAAGTAGATGACCTTGTTTGAAACTTATACTGTTTGGTCAAAGCCTTAGTAGTATGAAACAAAGATAGCCTGGTAAAACTGAGTAATGTTTAGTTCAGCCGATCTGATAATTATCTTTAAAAAGTCAATTCCAAATTGGTGAGAGGATCCCTTGACAAGCCCACCTTAGATTCTTGTCTCTGAATTCGACCGTTTACCAGTTTGACTCTGTTTCTGTCTCTAGCACAAATCCTGATCTGTTAGAGTATGTAGAGTTCCAGCCTAAAGCTCAGAGACTCAGCTTTGACTTTGAAACCTGATTTGGCAAGCTAGGATTCTGGCTTACTACCATGACTTAGGCACCATCTTGGATCTTAATTCTTACCATGTTTTCTTGAGTGTGTGTTTGAGTATTAGTTTTGAAACTGTGTCCACTGAAGAATTTCTTTCAATGCCTAAGGTCTGCTCTTGAAAAATTTCCCTTGTCTGAGGTCTTACTCTCTGAAGGGAAATGTCCTCAATAACAATGGCCTGTAATTCAGATTGATACTGGTTCCTGGAGTCATTGTCATCAATCCCCAACTGCATTTTGGAAAATTCCTCTTCTCTAGTTAATAGATCCTTCCCCACAAGGAGAAATTGATCTGATATATAATCTGACCCAAGTAATAATTAGAGCAATCTTAATATGTAAATGTTAATGTTAATGCATAGCATACTTAGATTATGAAGTTTCAAGGAAAATAAATTCAAATATGCTTGACATTAAGTTAACAAGAATCTTTCTCTGATGTCCAATTTCTCAAATGAAAGTAAACCAAGCAAAGCAGCTGACCCTTAGGAGACATTTAATAAGTGCAATGTGAATAAGTAGACACGTGATAAATTCTCTAGTCTCTCAAGGCCAATATTATGATTTTGAATTATCATTTTCCTGAACGTGAAGGAATATTAGTGAATTAAAATGTGTTATTTGACAGAATAGAAAATAAACTATATTTTACTGTAATAACATATGCTAGGAATTATTTTCAGTTATTTAACATATTTTATATGATAATTAATTATGTAAATTATTGTTTTATACTTCATATTATTCACATCCAAAAACTTAGTGGCTAGGGTCATAAAATAAATTAATAATACTAGAGATATGGATGCATATAGACATTTCTACATATAATATGTTCATATATGTGGGAGGAAATGTCCATTTTAATATTCATTATAGAATACTACCTTCATGACTCTTCTGAAAATTAAGATAGGATGTAAGTATCTTAAAAGACTATTTTGAAAGTCCTGTGTAGTCTGGTATATATCAGCTTTCCCTCTGAGTGTTTATTCCATCGGGCTCTTGCTTGTTAGGTACTGATCATCTCCATGTGTACCCTTCTAGTGTTACAGGTCAAAACACTAGAGCTGGTTAAGATCAGTCATGTAGAATGCCTTTGACTTTTGTAACTATAGGTCTTTTTGACTAATGGAGGGCACACAGCAATCCACCTTCTTTCTAAAGTAGCTCTGTACTTAGTCCTTGGACATTTGAAGTCACAGAAAATAAACTTGCATTTCTGTAATGATGACTTTGGACTTTAATAAACACCTATTTTTCAATAAGCATTGCTTACTGCTCAACCACACCCAAAACGCATGATAGTTAAATATTTAATTTAGGCACTAACTAATCTTCATCCTATACCAATTGTAAAACATAGAACAGACAGATAATTTTATTTTCAGAAACTTCCTTCAGTTACTAGAAATCAACAAGAGCATAGCCCCAATCACATATGTATAATAGAAAACCCGTGATAGAGACTCCTTGCCTTAGTTATTTATTTAAAATTCAATCAGTTTAATTATGTTCTGCAAAATTAAAAAGCACTTTTTGAGTTATTTTAAAATTTCTTTGATTCTAGCAAATTCTAGAAAATGAAGATAGCTTGAGTTGTTCATTTTGAAAATTACTTAGCTGTTTGCAGAGAACTGCACAGGAGTATAAATACTGGGAAATAGTAATTTATTGTTCCTTAGACATGTAGGTTAACCTAGTTGGCTCCAACCAAGTAAATTGAACAAGACCACTATCTTGGTTACCACAATAAAATCCCCCAAATCATCTGTACTTTCCTTTTTCCTTTATCCCAGACATTTGATTAACCCTCAATATAATAATGTCAATTTGTTTTCACTCTAGTTTCATTTTATCTATTAAATATAGGCTATCCTAAAAATCTATTTTTTATTTGCACAGAAGAACTGGGGTGTAGGCCAAAGGTGTGGGGCTGAGAGAACTTGCCAGGGACAGAGTGGGGTGCAGACAGGTGGACTGACTGGAATACACTGCTAAGGGGAGCAGTGGGCAAGACAGGAGAGATCTGCTGAGCCATATTTGGGTTAGCTCCCTGGCCAGGGATTGAACTCAGGCTGTAGCAGTGATAGTGCTGAGACTTAACCCTTATGCTACCAGATAGAACCTATCTTAAAATCTGTTGATTTTAACACTTAACTCTGAAGATAATCTTATTTTTTTGGTTTCTTATTTGTGCTCCCTCCACTGATTTGAACTGTTATTCTATTTTTAATATATTTTCTTATCAAGGTTATATAAGAACATACCTGATAATCGAGGAACAATAAACCAGTCAATAGTCCTGAGTCTCCATAGTTGAGGAGACGTTGGCAACTCATGAGCTCAGGCAGATATCCAAGGCTCTGATAATGTAGGACATTGTAGGCTGTGGTGAGAATCCATGTTTTGTTTTTTGTTTTCTCTAGGAGTGAGAGGAAAGTATTAGGGTTTTGTTTTGAGTAGAGGAGTGGAATGATCTAAGTCAAATTTTAAAGAGCCACTTTACTGTGTGAAGAATAACTGGTGAAAAAGTGGGGGACTTGGAAGATAAAATTAAGATTCTGTCCAAGGGAGAAGTGGTCATAGGTTGATAATGGTGAAAATTATAAGACATTGTATGATAATGGTTAAGCGTATAAGGTGTTTTCACTTTCAAGGTAGATGAGGTATTGTTGGGGGTTGGCAGAGCCCACAGAGGTGCTAAGGGATACCATGATTTTTTTTTTTTTTTTTTTTTGTCTGAACCATTGACTAAATGTTATGCCATTTTCTGGGACAGATCAGATAGAGAGGAGCAGGTCAGGAGATCCATTTTTAACATTTAAATCTCATGTGTCCAGTAGATATCCACTGGAGATATCAAATGAACATAATATATGGATTTTATATTTGTGGGAGAGAGTGGTGCTGAAGGTAAGAATTTGAAATTTATGAGTACATAGATGTTGATAGGATCAAATGAGACCACCTACGGAATTAGTATGGATAGAGATAAGAGGAATCTTGGGATTCCAATTTTCAGAACTTAGAAGCAGAGGAAGAATTTATAAAAGAGACCATTAAGCTTCAGGTTAAACCAGGAGACTGTGACAAGCTTGATCATTTTCCTCGTTAAGATGAGGAAAAGACTTAAAAGAGGGAGTGATGAACTAGTTCAGTGCTGCTGAAAATGCTAGTAGATGAAGCTAGAGAGTTGATCATTGGATTTAAAAACATGGTGACCACTGGTGGAACTAAAAAGGTTATTGTGTGATTATACTCTATGCTACCATTTCTGAAAGGCTTGCCCCCAAATTCAGCATACATGAGTTTATATTCAGAAGTCACAGTTCTAAATTAAACCTGTAATTCAGGTTAGCCATGTAGAGAACTTGAAGCAAAGTACTAAACTGGCAATTGGGGTACCTCTGTTCTAGCTCAACCTCTTCTTATGAATGAGCTGTGTGGCACAGGCAAGTCAGTTGGCCTCAAAGCCTCAATTTCCTTACAAATAAAATGAAGGGCTGGAAAAATTTCATTTAAGCATGTCTGTGCTAGTTAAAAATGGATGGTATATTTTACATTTTTTTATAAAAGACTCCACTTGATTATATACAGTGAAGAGAACCATTTGAGGAGGAACATCTTAGGGTCATCTCACTTGCAGTGATGCTCCCCCTCTTCTCTATTCATCTTCCCTTTTTATGATATGTGAAGAATCTACATGCTGCTTCCTTCCCTCTATCCTTCCCCACATAACCACATACATACATTATCCATTATATTTCTTTATATAGATAGACCCCAAATAACTGGAAAGTGAAAGCATGGCTAAGTAGAAACATCACAGTGAATATGGAAAACTGGTAAGCACCTCTTGTGCTATCGTGGTACCCATGGATACTGCACAATTCCTTTCTGTGCCTGCTAGTAATTTGAAAGAATACGTATTGCACAATAAATAAATATAAAAATGACTGCACAATTATTTTGTGCTCCCAGGGAGGGAAGAATTAACAGAATCCAGAAAACTCATTTATAACTTTCATCAAGTGAGCAAAATAGTCTTTTCTGAAACTTCAAGGAGAGCTAATTAGATGGCTTTGCTACTAATTTCTATTAAACTAAATATAAAATAAACAAATGAGTTGGTAGTAAAACCACAAAGGAACCAGGAATTTTGGGGTGCACTAATGTCTCCTGACTTCAATCCTGGATAAGCTGCCAGCATATCTTCCATTCCTCGCTGGGGAAGGAAGAATGTAACAGGGAGGTAACTCATTCTGTTGACCCCTTTCTGTGTGCTGGTTGCTGTGTTAGGTGCTGTTAATCTGTGAATTCAATGACAACATTCTAATGTCTTATCCTCATTTTATAGATGAGGAACATCTATAAGGAGGCACCTTAGCTGTAACTTTTCATTGTGTCATTTAGTTTCACGTCATCTCACCTTGTCTTTTTTAGGAAAATTGTACCTGTCCCTTCCAAAGCTCTACATCTCAGTAGAGTGCTGAAAAGTCCTTCACTTATTCATTGTGCCTGCCTACCTTCCTTCCTTCCTTCCTTCCTTCCAATATGCCCCAAAGTTCTATTTCCTTTCTCTCCTATTATTATAATTTCCTTTTATTTTTAAGGAAAAGAATTTTAACTTTTCAATGATTTTGTCAAAAGGCAGTTTATTTTGCAAGTAGGAACAAAGCATGAATGTATGTACTTTTAAAAAAGGAGACCAGTGGTCTCAGGTCTTATGTCCAAGTTTCTAATCCATTTTGAATTGTTTTTCATGCATGGTGTGAGGTAGTAGTCTAGCTTCACTTTTCAGCATCCAGTTTTCCTGCACTGTTTGTTGAACAAACCATCCTTGTTCCATTGCATATTCTTTGCACCCTAGTCAAAGATTAATTGTCCATATATACGTGGGTTGATTTCTGGTTCTCTATTCGATTCATTGATCTGTGTGTCTATTTTTGTTCCAGTACCATGCAATTTTAATTATTATGGCTTTGTAGTATAGTTTGAAGTCTGGGAGGGTGATACCTCCATTCTCCTTCTTTTCCATCTGAGTCACTCACTTCACAGGAACACAGACAGAAGCATTTCTATCCCTGGAAGAGAGTATCCTTCCATCCTCAAGATGGAAGCTACATCTGGACCTCTGTGGAGGTTCTCATGACATTTGAGCAAGATTCAGATCATTCTTTATGACACTAAAAACAGCCCCATCAAAACAAAAAGTCAACTCCCCTCTTTCCTACAATACACAAACAAAATTGTTCCAGTGACTTCACTTCTCACATAGTTGTGTTGAATAGGAATTACAGTCATTTATTCTTGCAGACATCTGTTTGGGAGATTTTATGGTACTTTCATTGTAAAGTGTTATTTATCATCTGGTTACTAGTTGGGAATAATGTCTTCTTTGGGTTTTAAAATCTGTCTGTGTTTCCTACGTTTTTTTGTAATAGTTTTACAGCATCTGAGGTTGGGAATTCAATTTTTATTTAGTTTTAAGTTAGCTAAATAAACTCTTTCACCCCTCAATTTATCCATTAAATTTGTGTTAAAACAGCTGGCAAAAGAAAGGGGTTACAGGATGCTTCCTTAACCTCTTAGTTTTATTTTTTCCCCCAGGCATTTGGAAAACTGAACTCTCTACTTGGCAAATCTAACTCTTCCTTCCCTAAATATCTCTCATGTAGCAGATGAGAGACATTGTGGTGTTGTTGATAAACTCGCAGAGGCTTGAGTCAGATTACTAGGATTTTAATCCCTGCTCCCTGATTTGCAGACTGTATGACCTCGGACATGTCATTTAATTTGTCCAGATTCAATTTATGCATCTGAAGAAAGAAGATAATTATAGTAACTTCATAAGGTTATTATAAGATTATGTAAATTCATACAGGTACATCACTTAGAATAGTGTCTAGTACAGAATATGCATTTTAAGTTTATTAGCTAGTATGTCATTCTAACTTCTTAGCCTCCATTCATGTCATCGCTCCCTGCTTTCCACCAGAGCCATTGTCTCTATTACTCAAGTCACCCCTCTCTTCATTTGACTTTGCTATGACTTTGTTGTGACCACTCTGCCTTCCCTTGAACTTCAGAGCTCTTCAGAGTTATCAGTGGAGTCTACACAGATGATTCCCTTTGAAGAAAGATAAATCATGTTCATGAATCATTGCACTATTTTTTTTTT